>MU130751.1:600000-857502 GCA_015039435.1 Imleria badia | reverse complement strand
GTCTACTTACGTGGCAAACTGGAACGAATGCAAGGTATGTGTATGCAGGCGCGGACATGTGATCTGGGCAAGGAGGGAAGTCTTTGACGTTGCCAGTGGCATTCTTCCACACAGCAGAAGATCTCCTGCGGTTTAGGAGGAATTCACGCAGGCACTTGGTAGTTCTGGCTAGATGAAGAACATCTAAAGGCTCCAAGAAAAGGAAGATCTGGCCCGACAATCATCATCGTTATTGTACGTTGAAATGATCAATAAGCGCCCTGACCTCGATAAGCACGTCGAGAGGTGTGTTGATGAGCTGTTGTTTCTGCTCTTTTAGCTCTGTGCTGCGCTTTGCCGTACGCCTCGTTGACAGGACCATGATCGCCTGGTACTAAGGTTAATGATGGGCGGCGAATGAAAGGTGTGTGAATATCACAACCGCGGCTTTCTACTTGCCGCCCAAGCAAACCCGAATACTGAGATAATCAAGAAAAGGCTGCTTATGTGCTCGTACATAGAGGTAGCTGCATGGGTAACAAATCACATTCATTCGTCGTAAAAATGTCCTCAAGAGCGATGAGCCTATGTGGCCACTCGCCGTACTGCCTGCGTACCTCGTCCGTCACCGAGGAACGAACAATCACTTTCCACAACCATCTCGAAACGGCCAAACCACGTCACGGCTTTGGAACGCGGAGGGTTTTGCTGACCATCGCAGCAGCCCATAGGCCAAAAAGAATGCTAACCGGGTGAACATCACCCCGACCACCGGGTGGGCCCCACAACGTCACGAGTCCACCTGGTATGCCAGCTTTGCCCTCGATCCAACCTTGACGGGCCCAGTAATACAGAATGGCGACAAGGGTAAGGGAGGATGGGATGGGGAGACCTTCAAAGTACCGCGCCTTCCCTCCAGCGTCTTTCGGGACTGCTGCGACTGTCGCATTGAAGCGGGCAAGTCGAGCCAGCCCACAACATATGAAGCCTGTTAGGCAAACGG
The DNA here is from genome assembly GCA_015039435.1 of Imleria badia. Taxonomy (NCBI): domain Eukaryota; kingdom Fungi; phylum Basidiomycota; class Agaricomycetes; order Boletales; family Boletaceae; genus Imleria; species Imleria badia. The sequence goes on along the minus strand of MU130751.1, from coordinate 856,520 downwards.
TATCAAGATACGTGCGAAGGCCAACAGTGAAGGCGAGGACAGCGGGCGCGACGCCGAATGAAATCTGTGGGGATCATGAGCAAAGCTCAATCGTAGAGTAACATGCAAATTTCCTACCAAGTCAGCCAGACTGTCCAATTCTTGTCCGAGTAAGCTAGAGGATTTCCTCCACCTCGCAACTTTTCCATCAAAGAAGTCAAACATGAGCCCCGCTAGGGGAAGGGCAAACGCCCACCGCAGACACTCGTCATCGTTCGTTACCAAGTACTGAGCCGAGGAAAAGATCGAAAAGGAGCCACAGACACCATTCATGATCGTAACGAGGTCAGCCAACCTAAAATTTCTGCATCGACTGGCTCAGCAAAGATCGACAGAGGTGCAGGGAAGCATGCCGTACCTGACCATGGAGAAATGACCGTCAGTATCAACGTATTGTTGAAGAGTTTGGTCATCATGCACTGGGCCACTGCCGTTGGGTTTGGGTGTCTTGTTGCGTACCATTCTGGTTGCAAAAACGTTGAGAAATGAGGAGACAGAGAGTGGCAGACGACTCGAAATGTGTCATGCGCGCAGCCGAGCGATGATATATGCCCCGAGCCGCAGGACGGGGTCCACGTCAGATCTGGTTAGGGAACCCCTGATACCCCTTAACCAGTACTACCAATACACTAACAACAAATTAGGATTCTACTGCCATCGTATCTTCTCGCTGGGACTTCTCAAGCTCGATACTTCTTGCGGCATACTGGTTGGGGTGTACAACACTATCTCCGCCACCTATACCTTCTCCCTTCTTCACTCCTCGACTAGCATGTGTTATTTCAAAGACGCGCGTGCAGGCGACGTGATAGTGGCCCTCCTTGACTGTCCTCATGACCTCATGTAGGTCGTTCGTGGTGAGACCCTGGGAAGAATACACTGCCAGTAGACCCGTTTGCAGGTTCTCAGGGCTAAAGTGACGATATGGACATCCGTGGCAATCTCCGACACCGGGTTTGTCGGACGTAAGGATTTGTTGGCAACTGCAATGTGCACCCATCGGCTTCAGTAGAGGTCAGAGGCACGCATGCACTCACCTTTTCGCAGGATAATTTGCACGTTTCCCTTCCAAACCAAAGGAATGTCTGATGTTATACTTGTGCTCCTTGTTGAACTTGTCGTCCGTCATGTTGCTAAAGGACTTTCTCCAAAACGCAATCGCTTCGTCGATCGAGAGTCCCAATACCTGTGAGTAGATGAGTAACGCGATCACACGTCCGAGTCTTTGTCGTACCTTGAGAAATAGTCCATATTGCAACCTTCCAAAGTGCTTCAAATGATGATCCCTGACCAAGCACTCGTGCAAATTTCGCATACACATCGGGAAGTGTTTCCTTGCGAGATCATCTATCATGTCGGCTCGGATTTCATCCCCGGTGGCGGAGGGGTTCACCCATTCCGATGGAACACCCGCGAGGAATCCCTGGGAGAGATTGTTTAATATAGGTACCAACCTCGTGTCCTCGTCCATTCGTGGGAGCATTTTGGCAGTGTGCTGTTCGTTCTCAGCAGGGCTGCGATGTGATTGTACATAGGGGAACTCACTTCGAGTGCCATCTCCAGTTTTCTTTCAAACTCGTTGAACACGAAACCGGACATTTCATTGCTGGGCACGTAAGCATAACCTCCGCGTAGAAAGACGCGTCTTTTGGCGACCAGGTCAGGTACTCTGGTCCAAGGAACCTGCGACGCAACGTTCAATCAACAACCACATCGTGTCATTCCACACACCTTGTGATACTCTGTAGACCAGCTGTCAATCGCGGGTGGCGTCCCAGGGGCCGGTTTTCCTTCAAGCGCCAATAGCTCTTTCGCGAACTCGTTTCTTTCTCCTTTACGGACCTAAATACTACGCTTCAGCGCGAGCAACGACGTGAAGACTTGACGAATGACCTCCTCCCAATCAAATTTCTGTCGGTCAAGAAAGGCTGACCGCTCCTTCGAGTCATCCATTTCATACCGCACCTTGAACAGTGTCGTCTCCGCTTTGACGAATCGCCTCCTCAATTCTTCCCTAGAAGCAGCCATCAATAAGCTCACATGCAACACCACCAAAAAGAAACACATCGACGCACGAGCGACAAAACGCAAGTCGAAGGACGAAATGACCAATATGATCGTTCCGTCGCTGTTCCTCCAAGCGGACCCTAATGGCCGTGTTGTTGTTGAGCGGGAGATACTTTCGGCATTGGGTGTCGGTCACGCTTTTGAGCTCATCCCATGACCTGTTTCGGGCAAACGAGGACTCGATCTCGGCGAGTACGCGAAGGCGGTCGAGTGCGCATGTCTCGAATTCCTCGAGCGTGACTTCATAGAGTGGTGGTTTATCGTAGCTGATGCAGCTCTGAGCTCACCGCGAACGTCATAAAGCGGCAGCACATACAAGTTCAGCCGGAAGGAGTACGGTGACGAGTCGTTCGTCAGTGAGCTGGTGGTGGCCCCGGGTACGTTGGATTGCTTTGGTTGGTGTTTTTCTTTGTTTTGAAACATTCTAACGCTCTGATGCGGCTGAGATTGGTTCTCGGACTGATCGAAAGTAAATGATCGAGATATTAGATGTCTTGCGGCGTTGTCACAAACGCGAGGCGTCACGCGTCTTGTCACGCTTCTCATTACGACCGGAAAGCAAACGATTACATGTTTAGATAGCGGGATTTAAACGAAGCAAGATACATAATACTAGACGTGGCATAACATACATAACCTGAGAGTCTGACTTAAGGTACTTGCAACGTAGCACGATCATTGACACACGATCCCTATCCAACCTCAACCGCGCGGCGGTCCAGGGGTGGGAGTACGCCCAGACGGGCGTCGAACCAGTCTCTTCCGCTTGTTGGCAGTGCCAGGTGCTGGTGAGGGGGGTTCCTCCTCAAGGTCAAAAGTGACTCCGGGTCGACGAATTCGATGAACCCTGCGCTGTCTTCGGTCGACTTCTTCCCTCTCCCGCCATTCTGACGCCGCAACCAATGGGTCGCGAACATCCGGGGGTATGATAGCAGGTAAAGGCTGAGCTTGGCTGACGGCGGAGTGATCAGGGGATCCGACCACAGTATTGGTCTGTCCACGGGCATGATTAATTGCACGTTAGGAAGGAGGAAACAAAATGCTCACAGCAGTGTTGCCGTCACAAACATCGAGAGACGCAGCTGATACCGTTCGATTCCTCTTGGAGTGCATGGACAGGAACTTGAATGGGGTGAACATGTGTGGGGTGGCATCCCTATGTTCCCGAGCTGTTTGCATCGGAGGAGGTCGAACGGTGACTGGATCGTGGATCCTGCCTTTGAACTGTGATCCCGTACGAGTGGAGGTGTAGACTGCCGGTGGCGGTGCAGAATGCAACTCTTTTGGAGCCGTGGTCGACGTCGCCCCACGAGGCACAGGCGTGGTGGTAGAAGCGACAGCGGGGGTATCGGGTTGAGCCCTGCTCTGGTCGAGAGACACTCTGGTGGCCGATGAAACCGGTGGGGGATCAGCCGCTTTCGACGAAAGCGTTCTCGTCCTGAAAAGGCCAAGGAACCCTTTCTTCTTGTCGTCTTTCGAGTCAGTGGATACCTGTCGTGCCCGGATCGGAACTGCGATGGGCTGTGGTACCGAGTTTGAGGTGTCTGGGTTGAGCATCGGAGACGGCGCGATGGACGATGGGGTTTTAAGCATATCAGAGTCATTCGCGTGATCAGGAGGTGACAGTCGCGCCGATCGAACTGGCCCAGGGGTAGACAAGTGCCCAGATATCGGGACCCGTGTTGACTGAGGCTCGGGGACAGGTGGGCGAGATGGGAAAGGTTGCGTCGAAACAGAAGGGATAGGCTGTGAATATTTGCGAGGTGAAGGCGGTTTTTGCACCGCTGAAGATGACGGTGTGGGCAAGGATACAGCTCGAGAATGAGTCGATGGTTGGGCTGGAGCTACATGTGTCTGTTGAGTCGTTGCAGAGGATGTGCCTTGGCGGGCGGAAGTGGGGTATATATGCGATGAAGAGGGAAGGTTGCGAGTGACGGAGGACACAACATCGCGAGGTCGAGTGAAATCTATGATTGGTTGTTCTTGATGAGCATTCTTGATAGCAGTTGTCGACATTACGGTCGTGGATATGGCATCTACAGAGGGTATTGACAAGGGTCCTGAACGGCCCGGCTGGTGCCTGAATGGGTCGGGAGCAGATGGTGGTTGGGCACTGGCGGAAGGGGCAGATGTAAATGTAGATGTGTGCAGTCCCGGTGCAGCGACATGTGGGCCAGAGCCGACAGTCGTCGTGGGTGTAACAACCTTTGCTATAGAAGCCGTGGCGGAGGTGCTGGGATGGGGAGCAGTTGTCGGTATATTTACGGGCCTGGAAGCCAAAGGGCCTTGTACACTGGCACCATTCGCTGCTTGGTGTTGACCGGTAGCAGTACTAACAGGATAGTAAGATGCCTGTACTGGCGCAGCGGCAGACTTGTTAACACTCGCAGAGGCACCAGGATTGGTTCCCGCAGACGTCGAGAGCTTACTTGTCTGCAACATTTCCGCAGCACGCTGGTAAGTGCGGGAGGATGCAGGTTGGGACGTAGCACGTTGAGCAGGTGGTGCCTGGGGAGACGAGGAAAATGTAGGCTGAGTAGGAGGTGCAGAAGATGGAACGCGGGTGAGGGTCGGTGCGGGGGCAGGGGTTGGTGGAGGCATGGGCGGAACAACGGGCATACTGCTGGGCTCGATATTACGATGCAGAAGTGGTTCCTTGCTTCTTGACTGGGGTGAGGATTTATGACCAGGTTGGTCTACTACCGCAGACTTGGACGTCGAGTTCGCGTTCGCAACGGTGGTGTGCTGTGATGGTTGCACAGGTCTCGATGCTGGGACCGTAGGCGTTATCGTTGGCACACTCGTGGAGATTCTTTTGCTTAACACGGGCGAATCCTCTGGAACATCCTCAATTGTGACTTTCGGTCGCGGTCTTGTAGGGGGAGCCGAAGACTGCACTGGAAAAACAGAAGTAGACCTCATAATTTCCTGATGGACCGTCTGCACATCGTCGGCCTGAGCAGGGGCTGGCCTTGAAGACCTCGCATCACCAAGAGCCACGCCTACAGAGCCACGCGATGTTGCCATCGGGACCGTACCACTATCCACTTTGTCAGGTTGCCAGGTCTGTGCGGCACGTGGAGGTGGCACAGATGCAACTTGGGGTGGGGCTGAAGGTTGTGTGGGTAGATGAAATATTTCACTCTGTACCTCGGGGACGGAGTGCACATAGCTTCGGGGACGACCGTCGGTCTGTGAACGTGTCGGAATGATTTCGCTTGTTCGTGTCTCAATAGGTGGTGGTGGAGAATCCTCCAAGCCCCTGGGTGGCGGAATCGGAAGTGGTGGAGGTGAAAACTGGCCATTGTCTTCAGGGGATGGAGGAGACGGTGGTCGATATGGCTGAAACAACGATGGAGCATGCATTACTGGTAGCTGTGGCTGATAAGATGTCGATGATGTAGTTCGAGCTACAGGTTGCGAGGGCTGAGGTTGTTGGTCCTGTGAGCTGGATGTCGTCCTCGACACCCGAGTCGGCGCAGGAAAGGGAGGTGCAAGCAAAGAGTGATCAACACGGCCTTGCGGTAAGTCACGAGCCATGGCGACGGGAGTTGCCCCAACGACAGCGATCTGCGGTGGTACTGCAAGGTACGATGGTAGATTCTGCCTTGGCACGTGCTCCGGAGTGGGTGCCTACAGCAAGATAGAAGATGAGAGAAGCAAGGATCCCAAGTTTATGAACATCACCTCTTTTGCAGACCCAGACCTGGGCGAATTGCTCGCCAACGTACCTCGTGGCGTACCAAAGGAAACATCTTTCGCTTGAGAGTTCCGCTGAGACAAGCTTGACGGAGTCGTCGCCTGGCTGGCCTTCATCATCGACGAAGATGCACGAGGAAAGGAGTCATCGTCTTGTGAGAGCACTTGACGGAGTTGTGCGTGAGGCGTTTCCAAGTTAAAGTGATTGTCTCGCAAATACTTGTCCTCTTGTGATATCTTGGCCCTTTTGGCAGTAGCAGGGGTTTGAACAACCCAAGATGCTTTGACCGTGGTGCTGTTAGATGTCTGCCGGAGCTCTGGATAGTTGTCAGCTGTCGATCGTCGATCTGCTGGCTGGTGATGAGCATCTGCATATACGCCGTCTCGGGTAGAAGGTCGAGAGGAAGGAGTGAGCGTCTGAGAAACAATGATCGGGGTGGGATGAACACTAGGAGCAGCAGATGGCGCTTGTTGAGTAGATGTGGAGTGACTGGGGGACACGCCATGAAGCTGTGCGTATTTGGGACTAGGTTGAGCAGACGACATTGAACCATGCGTGTGTCCAGCTTTCGGCGGACTACCATTAGTTGGATGAGCGGGTGATGGGGGGACAGAGTGCTGGTTGGGGGTAGAAGAGATGGTTGGGACATAGTGTGCGACGGATGGTGGACGCGTAGAGGGCTCATTCGTTTGCGGTCCCTGGGACACGGAGCGCTGAGGGCGTGGACCGACGACTGCAGGAGGGACAGCATTATTAGTGGAGGTCCTATGCGCAGAACGAGACGGTGGTCGGCTGTGCGGATACGATGAACTTGCGTTATCCACCCCTGTTTCTGGGTTCCCACGAGCATAGGAGGGTTTAGAGATTGGGGTGGGCAACGCTCGACTTGACTCGTGGATCGACACGCGTTGACCAGGAGGTAGATCGTCCCCATGAGGTACAGTACGTGAGTATTCCACGGGGCGATCGGACTGATCCCGCGTTTCAGAAGAGTGAGATCGAGCATGAGTAGAGGACTTGACGATGGATGCAGAAGTTGGGTGAGGAGGGTGGATGCCGATTTCCTGTGGAACAGCTGAATGTGAAATTGCCGATGACTTAAAATGCGCGTCGTGCGGATCAGAAGGACCCTGGCCCGCGCGAATACTGACAATTTGTGGTGCAGTTGAAGCCCTGGTCTCAGAGGGTAAAGTGGATACATTGTATCCTGGTGTCACGAGAGGAATGTCGACGTTGATCGGTGCCAAGGGCTGGCGAGTGTCTTGGTGCGCTGCGTACTTGCCCTATGTTTGAAGGAAGTTACACAATGACCGATCCGGGACCAGCGAGTGATCATACCTCGAATCTCTTCACGTCATCTCGTGGGCCCATCGATAGATCGTGATTGCCTCTGTCCCTCGCAGAAGTGGATGGATGCGCATCGCTTCTTTGCACAGCAGGACCCGAAGGAGTGCGTTCCATACGCTGCTGAGTTCGGATATTAGTACGAGTAGCGTGATATGATGGTCTGATATGAACTACCTTGCCAGTTGCTCGTTCGGTGTCACTGCCGGATTGAGCGCCTTGGGCAGTCGACGGACGACTCTCTCGATGTGAGCGTTGTGACTTGGCTTTTGGTGGAAGGTAAACAGGCATCACGCGAGGGGCGGGCGGGGGTTCACCTGTCTGCTGTGCGTCTGGTTGTGGTAAACTGGTGGAATGCGACGGCATGTTAGTGATCGGATTCTGCGTGTTTTCAGGCTGGTGTCGACGACCCTATTGACGTGTAGGATGAGAAATGAGGGCATATAAACTGTGGCTAAAACTCACGGTGGAAGCCGTCCCATCCTCTGTGCGATGTCTTCTATGAGCGTTGCCCGGCTCGCGGACGGAAGAATGGCCTTCTCTCCCGGAAAGTGAGACCTTGGAAACATTTCTTTGCTCAGTATACAAGACACCTTCGGTATCGGGATCCTTGCGCCTATCGTGATGCCTGGACTTGGTCGCATCTTGATACCGGACTTCTGTGGCACGCTCTCGTTCTCGCTCACGATGGCGCTCAGTCCTCGTTCTGTCCTTGTATTTGTTTTCAAGCTCGGCAGTAGGTTTCTCTCTCTCTCTATCCCTCTCTCTATCCCTGTCCCTGTCCCTGTCCCTGTCCCGCTCTTGGTGACGCCGCGAAGAGGAGATCTCTGGAGGGGGATTCCAGAACGCTTGGTTTGATGGGACCGAGGAGGAAGGCTGCATTGAAGCGGGGACGGCACGAGAGGGACGTGCGGAAGGCCTCGGCATCTCTTCGCCACTGGAAAGGTAGTCGTAGGCGGGTTGGTGGGTTGAGGGAGGGGGTCGCCTTGAAGGTCTTGGATCGGGGGCGGCGTCTTGATGGGGTCTGCGAGAAGAGCTAGCTACGGGGTAGGCGGGGGTTGGATGTGAGGGTTGATATGACGAGGGTTGTGGGTAATGATGACCGGATGAGGGGTGCTGCGCGGAAGGCCGTGTCGCGTGCTGATAGGCTTTGCTTGTCGAGGGAGGGTGCGCAGAGGAGTGCTGATAGGAGTAGGAGGCTGCCGGTGGATAGTGAGGATCCTGACGTTGTGCACGGGAAGACTGCCTCGGGTCGTTGTACCGGACATCGTGTGACGGATGGGACCTTGGGTCGTAGGAATGGGCAGGAATGGTGGCGGAGCGGTTTCGGCGGCGGTCAGCATCATAGTCGAGCGGGTACTTGTCGGCAGGGACCCATTGCTTCAAAGGATCGGCTGGTGCAGAGCGGTCGTCACGGCGACGGGAATGACTATTCATGCAAAAGACAAAACTACAAAGCGACGAAGTAAAACAGAAATCAAGAGCGCGCTCGAAGATGGAGGAAGGGAGGAAGAGAGACGCCAAGTTGTCGACATGAGGCCTAAACCGTATGCTTACGTTCCAGTAGTGGGAAAACAGCTCAAACGTGTCGGCCAGGCGGTGACTCTGAGCAGGAGCATTTTATTCATAGACACTGTATGCTACGACACGACGCGATGGCACTACGGAAGCAACGCACCATCCAAGCGCACGTCGGGCGGTGTCGAGCGGATGGGCCGACCCCAAGACGGCGCCAGCCCTGCTCGACCTGCTCTGACACGATTTTGACTCATTACCGACAGTGAGACAGCGGAAAGGCTGGTTGGTGAGCTGTCGAGACAATCTAAGGATCGTGTGCGGGGGAAAAGAGGGTCGGGTCGGGTTTATATTATGGAGGGGTGTTGCTTATGCAATCCAAGCACTCGCGCAGGATTCCCACCGACTTTGTCAACGACCGCGATAATAAGCAGTCCGTCGAGCTGGCCGTCTGACTCTTCCACCCTGATCCGCGTGCATCCTCAAAGCCCGCATCCTTGTCACACACAGTCTCGCTGATACCATGGACATCCTCGACGAAAGAGTCAACGGTGCCCCCCCAATGGAAATCGTAGACGACGTCGTCTCCGTCCGTGATCGTATGCTTTCTTTTCTCGCCATCTCCCCCTTGTCTTACCCGCCGCCCAGACGAGGCATTTGCTGCAAAGCATATGCCCGACCTAGGGCATGATGTCAAGGATTTCAAAGTGTACAGCTGGAGGCTCACAAACTGGAAGAAGCTCGAGAAGAAGATCACAAGTCCAGACTTTGACTGTGGCGGTCACCGATGGTCCGTCCTCTCTCCTTCTCTCTTACTTCATATCCAACCCTTCCATCTCAGGCGCATACTCTTATTCCCCTTTGGAAACTCAAACGCTCCACCCAATGATACCGTCTCGGTCTATCTTGACTACGCCGATCCGAAAAAGTCTCCAGAGGGTTGGCACGCTTGCGCTCAATTCGCGCTCGTCATATCAAACATACATGATCCCACCATATACACCGTCAGCCGTGAGTATCACTCCTGCAACTATCCTTCCTCTACCGACCCCTCTTGTCCCCAAGATGCCCATCATCGTTTCATTGCCGAGGAGTGCGATTGGGGTTTCACTCGCTTCAGCGAACTCCGCAAATTATTCAACCTCCAGGATGGTCACGTCCGCCCAACTATCGAAGAGGAGTCCGCCGAAGTCACCGTGTACGTTCGCGTACTTGAAGATCCCACCGGCGTCTTGTGGCACAACTTTGTCAAGTAATGTCCTTGCCGCCCTTGTCATCCTCACACCCCTCACTGTCACTCACCAGCTACGATTCGAAGAAAGAGACCGGTTATGTCGGGTTGAAAAATCAAGGAGCCACTTGTTATATGAATTCACTCCTCCAGTCTCTCTTTTGCACGCGCTACTTCAGAAAGGCAGGTCCCGGTGGCGCAATAATACTCTATGCTCACATCAGCATATAGGCGGTGTACCAAATTCCTACAGAGGACGAACTCCCCACAGAAAGCGTGTCTCTTGCATTGCAACGAGTGTTTTATCACCTCCAGACATCAGATCAGCCCGTTGGTAGGTATCTCGCTGCCCAATAAATCACATCTGGGCGCTCAGTCTGCAACAGGCACCACCGAGTTGACAAAGTCGTTTGGGTGGAAGTCGAATGACTCGTTTTATCAACATGACGTCCAAGAATTCAACCGAGTGTTGCAGGATAACTTGGAGTCCAAGATGAAGGTCGCATGCATTCACCCTATCCCTTTCGTATCTAACATTAACGTAGGGCACGAAAGCGGAAGGTGCTATCGCCAAGCTCTTCGTGGGTAAAATGAAGAGCTATATCAAGTGTGTCGACGTCGACTATGAATCCTCGAAGACTGAGGAGTTCAAGGGTACGTTTCTTCTACTTTCCTCCCCTTTTTGTCCGTGGATTCGACCTGTCTTGCAGATATCCAACTGAACGTCAAGGGGATGAAGAATCTCTACGAGTCCTTCAAATATTTTGTCGCCGTTGAAATGATGGAGGGCGAAAACAAGTACCAGGCCGAAGGTTATGGTCTCCAGGACGCCAAGAAGGGTTTTGTGTTCGAGTCTTTCCCTCCTGTGCTGCACCTTCAGCTCAAGCGCTTCGAGTATGACATTCACCGCGATGCCATGGTCAAGGTTAGATTTGCGCCGAACATCATGTTTACTCAACTCATTGATTTCCCTTCAAGATAAACGATCGTCACGAATTCCCTTTCGAGATTGACCTTGGAGAGTTCATCGACGAAGGTCCAACCAAGTCTGAGAATTGGGTATACAAATTGCATGGCGTCTTGGTGCATTCTGGTGACGTGAATGGCGGGCACTACTTTGCTCTGATTAAACCAGATCGCGAGACGAGATGGCTCAAGTTTGACGACGATCGTGTGACCCCCGTGACTGACCGCGAAGTCCTGGAGGAGAACTATGGTGGCGAACCTCTGAACGGCATTCCACAACCTTTGCAGCGCAATCAGGTCCGCGCCATGAAGCGCTTCACGAACGCTTACATGTTGGTATACGTCCGCGAGATGGCGATTGACGAGATACTAGCACCGTTCAAGGAAGAAGATACACCGCCTCATCTGAGTATGCTATTTTCTTGTCCTTGCGTCCACGTATTGATTTGGTTCAGAACGCAGGCTCGACGAGGAACGTCTCCAGATCGAGGCCAAGAAGAGGGAACGAGAGGAGCAACATTTGTTCCTGACCGCCAAGGTCATCACTGACGACACCTTTGCACACCACGAAGGTTTTGATCTTGCAACGTTCGACGAGAAGCATTGGCCCCCGTCCGACTTACCCAGCTTCCGTGTGCTCAAACAGGAGACGTACAATGTTTTCAAATCTCGCGTTGCCAGCCACTTCAATCTTCCGGAGAACAAAGTTCGGTTATGGGTTCTAGTGAATCGACAGAATAAAACAGTTCGACCCGATACGCATATTCCCGAGAATGAGCCTACACTCAGTACGCAAAAACTCGTGCCTATGGTTACGTATTGATTGATTCTGTTTTCAGCTGTCGAAGTCATTCGTAACAATATGGCCGCAAGACAAAATGATCTACGCCTCTATCTCGATGTGATACCCGACCCGAGCAAGGTATGCCAATTGCTTTTTCGCCTAACTGTATTAACATTCGCATCGCTAGCCCGAGCCTCCTGCAGGCTCTATCATGATTTTCCTGAAGCACTTTGATACATCGAAACAGACGCTATTTGGTGTTGGAAAGGTATATGTTTCTCGCAATAACAAAGTGCAAGACCTCCACCCCATGATCAACGAGCGCATGAGATGGACCCCTGGAACTCCTTTGAAACTGTATGAGGTGCGAAGTCCCCTAGAGTCTCGCAAGTAGTCGTCCTAACATGTACCATAGGAAATCAAACCCGGAATGATCGAGCTTATGAAGCCGAAATTTACATTTGCTCAGAGCGAGATCCAGGATGGAGATGTCATCTGTTTCCAGGTTGATCAATCGGAGAAAGAGTAAGTCCTTGGGGTACTGTTGCACTGGTCTTCACATCAGTAATCCCTACCTTTCTTTAGGATCCATGACGTGGAGAGTCAGAATCTCTACTCGAATCCCGTACAGTTCTATGACTTCTTGCAGAACCGCGTCATGATTATTTTCCGTCCAAAATTCGAGGATCCCGATCATGATCACCCCGAATTCAGCCTAATACTGAGCAAGAAGCACAACTATGACACCGTGCGTACCTCGTGTCAATATTTTTTGGACCTTGCTGACAATTCCAAAGATGTCCCAAAAAGCTGGCGAGTTCCTGCGACACGACCCTATCAAGCTTCGCTTCACAACGACGCATGTCACGAATGGTTCACCCAAGTCTGTCCTCAAGCGCTCTCTGAACCAGAGCATAGGGGAAATTATGGGCACCAACTACATAAACCCGACGACGTCGGTCATCCTTTACGAAAAGTTGGACGTGAGCATCGTCGAGCTCGAGACGAAGCGAAGTTTGAAGATCATGTGGACGGGGATTCACAACCGAGAAGAAGCGTCATATCCATTCCTTTTGCCCAAGACAAGCATGATTCACGACCTTGCTGATCTCCTCGCCAAGCAGGTGACGTTGTCATCTGGAAGCACAGGGAAAATACGAGTGTTTGAGGTGTCCAAGGACGGAAAAACGCAAAAGGAGTTTACAGGCTCAGAGATGATCGGGAACATTCCTGATCCAGTTGAGCTGTATGCAGAGGTGCGTATATATGCGTTCACTCTTTGTAAAGTTATGAACGCCCAGATGTGTAGGAAATGCCGCGAGAAGAACTGGAGGCGGATGAACACGAAAAGATAATAAGTGTCTTCCACTTCCAGAAGGAGGTCTCGCGGACGCACGGTGTACCGTTCCGCTTCGTTGTGAAACCTGTGCGTCATTTTTTCAGTGGATCGACACGTGTCTGATTCACTCCTTCCAGCACGAAAAGTTTGCAGAGACAAAGAAACGTCTACAAGTACGAATAGGTGCTTCGGACAAGGACATTGCCAAGTACAGATTTGCCCTCATTCAAATTTCAACATTCAAGCAACCGACATACATCGAGGATGGTTAGTATCATCGCAGGTTGCACTGTGTGCTGTATGTGACGTTACTTTTCAGAGGATATTATCTACGACCACAAGTTCGCACCAGAAGATGTACTAGGTCTTGACCACGTGGACAAGTCGGGCAAGACACGAACTGGTGCAGGGGAGAAAGCGATTGTTATCAGAGGTTGACGTGTAACTGTAAACTTTGGCTTGATTGGATCGTGTTTCCTCGTATGGTCTTTCTAATTTTACGCATTGTACTTTTTTCCGGCTCAATTTACAAGCTCCTCTTGGTGCTCAAACGAATTCGTGCAAATTCTGTCCAAGTGCAACATGATATGTATAAGAGTCATAGGTATCAGGATTATCTACATCAGCTACTTCCGCTTTTTGTTCTTTCTCGGCTAAAGATTGCTTGGATGAGATGACAGGCAGGATGAGTGATGGTTGACTCACGGATTTCGAAGAGGCGTTTGCCTCACCGTCGCTCGTTATACTTTCAGCGAGGCCATTGGCAGGCGATGTTGGTATAAGTGAGGCTACGGGGACAGGAGACTGCTGCGCTGGCGATTGTGATTGTGCTTGAGCCCTGAGGTTTGCTTGCGCTTGCGCTTGTGCAGCTGCAAACAAGGCGGCTGCTGGGGTACCAGGTGGAGGTGGTGCGCCCATCAAAACAGGCTGCGGTGCTGGCAGGTCAATCTTTTGGCCAACCTTGCCGTACTTTTGTTCTAGTGCACGTACAGAATAAGCGAGATGGAAAAACGACGAGATGAGCTAGAATATCCAACCTTTGCTTGCTCTTGATGCCTGTGTGCTGTCAAAGACGCTGCGCATCTTTTCGTTTGCGATGAGTTCACCGGCGGTCTGAAAGATGATGGCGCCCCAGCCTTCGACGAATGTGTTTGCTTCGGCGACGACTTCCATGATCTCTGTCTCGAGTTCTTTCTCTGCCTGAAGTAGACTGTTCCACAGGTCATCGCCGATGGAGCCTTTCTGGAGGAGGTTCTGGAGTGCTGGTTTGTCTTCCCGAAGTTTTACGACACGTGCAACGTCCGTCATTGCGCGTCTGATGAGTGCAGCCTTGAGAAGCGCTTCGTGCACAGGAGGGTCGTTCTGCTGGAGCAACGTGACATAGACATCGCGCTCGGGATGCGAAGCGAAGTACGGTGCGTATAATTTGCCTGGTAAACTGTTGGCATAAGCGCAACCTGCGACGCGAGATGTGGTTTACCTGCGCTGCGTTTTCTATAGAAATGAGAGAAAATGAGTAAACTTGAGATGACTATGCCAATGTACAGGACGGGGACGAGCACCGAGGCCATGGTGCTAGAGGACAATGAATGGCGTTGCAGGCCGACGTGTCTCGTGGACGGCCACACGGCGCTTTGTCCATGTTTGTATCGAAGCTCGGCACGTAGCCGAAAAAGGCACCCGCACCCGGCCGACATGCCCTCGGCGCGAGATCCCGACCCCGACTTAAAGGACGGGCTGGCAGCTGCAACGGATCATCTTCACCTTCACTCACTTCCACCATGCTCGGTCGTAGCGCTCCTGCCCTCTTCCGCAACGTCCCCTCCAACGTCGGGTTTCGTCGCTGGGCGTCCACCAAAGTACGTCTTGTATTGATTCCGCGGTTTACCTTTTTCGTCTAATGTAGTCTTGACAGTCTCTCAGGGAAACTCTTCAGGAGGTCATCCCGGCGAAGCAGGAACAATTAAAAAAGCTCGTGAGATCACTCACTTGCTTCCGGGTTATGTTCCAGGATGCTCACTTTGTTCTGCCAGAAAGCCGAGCATAGCCAGGCCGTGGTCGGCGAGGTCAAGGTAAAGGCGGACCCAGGCGCTTCCAGCGTTGTTTCACGCGTCTTGTAGGTTGAGAACATCATCGGCGGTATGAGAGGCCTGAAGGCCATGCTGTGGGAGGCGTCGGTTCTCGATCCCAATGAGGTCAGCCGCGCTTTCCGATCTGTCCGAACTTTGGCGTTCACATCCTTGTGATCAAGGGCATTCGTTTTCATGGCCTCACCATTCCCGACTGCCAAAAGGTTCTCCCGCCGGCACGTGGAGGCAAAGAAATGACTGCTGAGAGTATGCTCTGGCTCTTGCTCACCGGCCGGGTGCCTTCCCCGAACCAGAGCTATCAGCTGTCTGCAGAACTTGCCGAGAAGGCCGAGTTGCCGGCGTTCGTCGAGAAACTTATTGATTCGTGCGTCCATGTCCTTGACGCGCTTCAGAAAATAATGACGTTGCTACATTAGTCTTCCGAGCACTCTCCATCCCATGACCCAACTTGGTATGGGTGTCGCTGCTTTGAATCACGACAGCCAGTTCCAGGCTGCGTACGAACGCGGTATCAAGAAGAGCGAGTACTGGACATATATGCTCGAGGACTGCTTGGACCTCGTTGCCAAACTGCCTGCCCTCGCCGCGCGCATCTACCGAAACGTGTACCACCCAGATAAGGCAATCGCCCCTGTCGACAAGAACTTGGACCTTGTGGGTAAGTCTGGCTTAACTGACCACATGTAATTGATGTGACGTGCCACAGGGAACTACTCGAACATGCTCGGATTTGGCCAAAATGAAAGCTTGACTGAGTACCTGCGTCTGTATATTGCCCTCCACGGTGATCACGAGGGTGGAAATGCCTCCGCGCACACGTCCCGTATGTTTTGTATTTGCGGTCAGTCGGAGCGCATCTCATTTCGGTCTAGACCTTGTCGGTTCGACATTGTCTGATCCTTACATCTCCTATTCGGCTTCGCTATTTGCCCTCGCTGGACCTCTCCATGGGTGCGTATATGCGTCCTTTGGAGCGAAATTGCCTGACTAGGATACTTAGTCTTGCTAACCAAGAAGTGCTGAGGTGGCAGATGGCTATGCAGAAGGAGATTGGTGACAATATTAGTCACGATAATATTAGAGAATACCTTTGGAAAACACTCCGAGGCGGTCAAGTCGTCCCAGGGTATGTACCAGGGCATCTTACTCGCCGACTTCTTCTGTATGTTCTTCAGATACGGTCATGGTGTTCTTCGCAACCCAGATCCCCGGTTCATTGCCCTTCAAGAATTCTGCAAGACCCGTCCTGAACTCCAAGCAAGTACCATGATCCAGCTTGTTCAGAAGGTATGATATGATACAAACACTGAGACTGTTGCTGACTAGCTAGTAGACTTCGGAAGTTGCCCCTGACGTCTTGAAGGAACACGGCAAGGTGGGCACCTAACACTTGAGCCCAGGTGCATACCCTCACCATCTGATAGACAAAGAACCCCTACCCCAACGTCGATGCGACGTCCGGTATGTTCGCGTATGTTGATAACTCGATATGTCATTGATCCTGTTGGATAGGATGCGTGTTGTACCATTATGGTCTGACCGAGTTCAAGGTAATGTGATGCACTTAATCAAACAGTCCAGCTCTAAGTTTATCCATCAATCAAGTATTACACCGTTATCTTCGGTGTATCAAGAGGTGAGCCCACTGGACCTTGATTAATTGAGACTGATGGGCTTCTGTAGCTTTGGGAGCTTTAACCCAACTCGTGTGGGCACGAGGTGCGTTTTCTTTGTGATTAAAAACGGTACTTGTCTAATGTGAGGTAGCTCTTGGATTGCCGCTCGAGAGACCCAAATGTAAGCCGCGGTTGAGCTGCGTTTTGTCACGACACTGAATATATCGCTCTAGCTTATTCCATGGATGCCCTGGAGAAACTCATCAAGAACTGAAGTACTGATTGCCCGTATCAGATAGATTGCTGTTTCATTCTCCTGCAGGGTGGAGGGAAAATTCGAAGTGCCTATTTTAGGATGGCACAATAATATGATCGGGAACGACATGTATTCTTGTGATCACATTCCCGGAGTATGAGTGAGCGCTACACTGAAACGTATTACGGCACAGTGCAACAGTCAGGCCTCGGGCCTCGAGGTTCGTTATCCTACAGCATCGTTTCGGGTTACAAGCACAGGGTAGCAACTGAACACTGCGCTTATCCCAACAATAATCAATCAACCAAACCGTCCAGCACTGCTAATAATAAGGAAGGGGGGTTAGAGTCCGAGATAATCAACAATCAGAGAGAACAAAAAGAAATAAGGTTGGGAGCTAACCAAATAGATTCGACCTTGATGGATGATAATAAGACGAGAAAAATGGAGATGTGAAAGAGAGAAAGCATTCGAACGTGGTATACCAGTCGATAACAAGACGATGAGCGAGCAGCGATCAGAACCTCCTTGGGGCGGCGGCGCCTTGGGAAGGGGGCTGACCAGGGGGAGGCATCTGCTGAGGGAACTGTTGCGGAGGGGGAACACGAGCAGCGACCACGCCCTGTGGAGGAGGCATACCACCTGGGGGACCTGGCATGCCAGGACGATGCCCTGGCGGGGGTGGACGTTGTTGACCTGGACCATACCCTTGTGGCGGAACAGGGTAGCCGCCAGGTACGGCTGGATTTGGTGGGGGACCCTGGCCAGGCGCAAAGCCTCGCGGGGGTGGGAATCCCTGGGGAGGACGACCACCAGGACCAGGACCAGGTGCTGGGCCCATACCAGGTTGTCCCTGCGGAGGTGGTGGGCCACGTGAAGGAGTTTGCTGTGGTGGAGGCCCTTGACGCTGCTGACCCGCAGGGTTAGGGGCTGAGCCGGGATCGTGGAGCGCGACTGGCGTTGGACGCCCTGCTGGGCCAGGTGCACCGTTTGAGAGCGAGGGATTTTTCTCAGCGGCCTTGATAATTTCATCACTACGGATAAGGAAGCGAAGGGACAGACAGATGTGAATGGCAAGTCATCCGACAATGATGCGAGGAAGCGAGGTCAAAATTGGCAACGCGGAAAGGAAAGGCATTGACGGAGCTTACTCGAGTAGATTAAGTGCTGCACAGAGGACGACCCATTCGACGCAGTCCTCGTTTCCCTCTCCCAAGGTCTGCCATACGGCCTTTTCTTCGGGTGTTTTTCCTGTGATGCTTATTCTAGTTCCACCACCATTTGGACCGGGTGGATTCTTCTGTATCTTTCCAAACTCGATGCGCTTTGGGGGAATGTTATGACCAGCATAAGCAAAGTAGAACATGCTCCAGAAGGCAGCATTGGGGTTGGGCTTCGAGATTTGGAAGAGAGGGAGATCCGGGGAATCTGGAGAGGGGAGCGAAAGCTTGTATATAGGAGAAATAACACCGGTGTTAGTGATTGACCATTTGAGATTGCGGGAAGCCTCGCAGCGAACGACACGTGCAGAAGAGGAGGTGGCGTGTCCCGGGTCAGAAGCGGAAGACTTGCTAAAATTCTGACGAGGGGGGAAGAGCTTGGCGACGCAGAGGTCACCTTGGGGGGAGGGGGTCAAGAGGTAGTTCTCGGTGTTCTGTGAGAGGATGAGAGAGAGAAGCGAGGGAGCTGATAAGGAGGACGGACATAGTTTGTGTGAAGGTAGGAGTAGAGGATGTTGGTTGGCTGACCTGTAGGGAGAGGTGAGGGAGGGGTGGCTGACAAGGGGCTAGCGGCGTACCATGTGGGGTGACGATGAGTGTCGGGAGATGGTTTGGGACGGGAGGGTGAGTTGGAGAGGTGTAAACAGCGTATATGGCTAGGAAGGTGAGCGCAATGCGGAGGAGGAAGTTGAAGAGAGCAGGACTCACCAGCCATATGGAGGTATGAGTGAAAGAGCTGCTGCGACGGTTGCGAGCCAGACTGGGTCGTCCAAAAAGGAAACAATTCGGCCCCGTGCAGCCAGGGAACGACCCTCGCGCGCGTCGCTGCAGATCCAACCGCAGTCGCGCAGGTCTACAGCAGTACCCGTCTTGTCGCCGTCGAAACCGCCCCCGTCGTCGCCGTCGTCAGCAGCGTGCAGCACAGCGTCCACCCGTGGAGTGTGACGTGACCAGTTGTGACGTTTGATCACGGCGGGGGGTTCATCGATCCCGTCCGAGTCGACGACGCCGCATTCACTATGAAGGGTCTCAAGAAATCTTTTGTGCGTGTACACATCCATCTTTACGCCCGTTATCTTGACTTTTCCTGCACAGCTCAGGAAGAGTTCTCAGGACTCTACGTCCGCAAAGACAAAGGACTCGAAATCACAGCCTCCACCCGTCTCTGCGCCCCCGCCTCCACCTCCAAACACCGCCAAACCTCTTCCCCCGCCCGGCCCCGCTGCCCAAGGTCTCCCCGGCGCATCCGTTAACAACAACACCAACCATTCCCTTCCCTCCCAGCCACTAGCCTCATACAACCGCGCCCAGCCGCCACCTCCAGTCCAGTCATCCGCCCCTGACCGCAGATACAATTCGAATCAGTCCTCCCCGATTCCCCCCATCGTCGTCGTCAGCTCTGATCCCGCCCCTGATCCTGCCCCGAGATCAGGTCCATTCGGTTCTCCGGAGCGCACTTCTTTGGGCTTGGATCTTCCTGGCTCCAATGCCACCCCCCCACGTGCCAATACCCTCAATCGTCTCCGCTCTGGCCCTCGTGACACCATTCCCATCGTCGGAAAGCCCCCTCGAAAACAACGCAGCAGCCGCTTCGTAGTCACAGAAAAAGTCGAGATCGAGCGACTTGCGCCCTTTGCTGGTTTGTTTTTTTCAGCCCCTTCCGTCCCACCCGGTTTTAACCATTCCCATCAGAGGTACCTCCTTCCGAAAGGTCTCAGCTCTTCATCAAGAAGCTTACCCAATGTCGTGTATTATTCGATTTTAACGATGCTAGCGCCGAGCTCAAAGGTAAACAAATTAAAGCCCAGACTTTGCACGAAATGCTCGAGTATATCACCACCCAACGTGGGGTGATTACCGAAAATATATACCCCGAGGTTGTGAATATGGCAAGTCTCTCGACCAATTGTCAGCGCCACCATAATTTACGTTCTATAGTTTGCTGTCAACCTCTTTCGCTCTATACCCCCTCCAGTCAACCCTACTGGGGACGCATTCGATCCAGAAGAAGATGAGCCTGTCCTCGAACTCGCCTGGCCTCATCTTCAAATTGTCTACGAGTTTTTCCTTCGATTTGTTGAAAGCCCCGACTTTAACACGAATCTCGCAAAACGGTACATCGATCAGCCATTCGTGCTCAATCTTCTTGAGCTCTTTGACTCCGAGGACCCAAGGGAGCGCGATTTCCTCAAGACCACACTTCATCGCATATATGGCAAATTCCTCAATCTTCGTGCATTCATTCGCCGATCGATAAGCAATGTCTTCTACCATTTCATCTATGAGACGGAGCGGCACAATGGCATCGCAGAACTCTTGGAGATCCTCGGTTCGATCATCAATGGCTTTGCGCTGCCTCTCAAAGAAGAACACAAGACATTTTTGACTCGAGTCCTTGTCCCACTTCACAAAGTTAAGAGCCTAGCGCTTTATCATCCTCAACTGGCCTACTGCGTCGTCCAGTTTTTGGAAAAGGACCCTTCCCTCGCGGAAGAAGTTATGCTAGGATTGCTCAGGTATTGGCCCAAAGTCAACTCGCCAAAGGAAGTCATGTTCTTGAACGAGGTCGAAGAAGTCTTGGACGTCACCGATCCTGCCGAATTCCAGAAAATCCAGATCCCATTGTTCCAGCAGCTCGCGAGGTGTATCAACAGTCAACATTTCCAGGTGGCCGAGCGAGCTTTGCTATATTGGAACAACGAATATGTTGTCAACCTCATGAGTGACAACTTGGCTATTCTCTTACCGCTCGTCTTCCCCGCATTGTATACGAATTCAAAGTCTCACTGGAATCGGTAAGCTTTCCTTTTCCTTTCTTTTCAAGAACGGTTGGATTCGACCGATGCACAGAACAATACATGGAATGGTATACAATGCTCTCAAACTATTCATGGAAATCAACCCAGAGCTGTTTGATGCAACACTGCAGCAATACAAACAACGCAAAATCGAGTCGGTATCTTTTTGGCACTTCTGACTAGCATGCTGATCAGGCTTTCAGTGAGCAACAACATGCAGTCGACCGATATGAACAATGGCAAAAAGTGCGCGAAAAGGCAATACAAAATGCTGGCGGAAAGCTGCCAAAGGGATTCAAAGAGGTTGAACGATTGCCACCCCCACCACCGTCCATCGGCGACGACTCGGATATTTTGGAGCTGTCAATGGAGTTGAACGCGGTGTCGATTGATGGTGAAGTACCGGCAGAATTGGATGAGAGCGGCATTGAAAGGGTACCGATGGCGGACCCTGGTTTTGATGTTCGTCCATATAACATGCGAGTGTAGAACGCGTACTTACATGCTACTTCAGCGCGAGTACCCTCAGGTGGCGAGCGATCATTCACCTGTTTCGCAAAGTCCTCATGTCCGGAGGAAGAGTGTCCTGCCAGGTAATCTGTCTTTCCTTTGGGGATGTAGAACACGTTCTTAACCCACATTGTTAGTTGATCCGTCGGTTATTCGTGATCTCCAAGCCCATCGTAGTCTAGACGATACGATTGGTATTGGATCACATGCCAACGGAACGTAACCTTACTGACAGACATCTACTTTGTGAATGCTGTTGCTAGCTGTAAATAGCCGGCGTCCCCAGACACTGATGACCTTTGATGACATTCTCCAGCCTATTTTTCCCCGTTCCATTTGTGCCACCAAAGAATCATCGTGCAGTTTTTATTTCAGCCTTTTTTTTTCCCTTTTCACCGTCGGAGTATGTAGCATCGAGAATGTGCATGCACATGATTTTACCCGCCCGTCTGTGTACCGTACACGTACAGATCTGCTAGACTTGTCTACTTGGCCATCGCCGGTGTTTAATACTACGGTATATTTTGTCTCCACAAGACAATCTCGGGAGGGTTCCCTGTATGGGTATGTTTTTATTATCTAATCATAGTACGTCAGGACAGAACCATCTAGAACAGCGGAGGAAGGTCCTGGAACGACACAGAATATCACACTCTATATAATCTTGCTCGCCCAACGCTGCCTTCTCAAACTTTTTCTTTCTCTCTCTCCCTCGTCGTAGTCCTTCGTAAGTGTTCATCGCGCAAAGTAACGATCAGCTGTAGCTCACATCCTCAGCCGACATCTCCTAAAACACACTCGCCATGTCAAAAGCTATCGGTATCGATCTTGGCACGACCTACTCGTGAGTTTCTCTCCCTCTGCTCAAGTCGTGCATGTTCTCAACTGGAACTTAGTTGTGTCGGTGTCTGGCAAAACGATCGTGTTGAGATCATCGCCAACGACCAGGGTAACCGGACGACTCCCTCCTATGTCTCTTTCTCTGAGACTGAGCGTCTCATCGGTGATGCCGCTAAGAACCAAGTCGCCATGAACCCTCACAACACGTAAATCGACCTCTTGATCTTGTCTTTTCCATGACTGACACGCCGTTCTCACAGCGTCTTTGATGCCAAGCGTCTCATTGGTCGCAAGTTCGACGATGCCGAAGTGCAGTCTGATATCAAGCATTTCCCCTTCAAGGTGCTCAGCAAGAGTGGAAAGCCCTACATTGCCGTCGAATACCGAGGCGAGACCAAGGAATTCGTAAGTACTCTATCTATTTAAGTCAGTACATCTCTTGACTGCCATAATAGTCTCCCGAAGAAATTTCGTCCATGGTGCTCCTCAAGATGAAGGAGGTTGCCGAATCATATCTGGGCTACAATATTACCAACGCCGTCGTCACTGTCCCCGCTTATTTCAACGACTCTCAACGTCAGGCAACCAAGGACGCAGGTACCATCTCCGGTATGAACGTTCTTCGTATCATCAACGAACCCACTGCCGCTGCTATCGCATACGGTCTCGACAAGAAGGTTTCTGGGGAGCGTAACGTTCTGATCTTCGATCTTGGAGGAGGAACCTTTGATGTGTCCCTCCTCACCATCGAAGAGGGTATCTTCGAAGTTAAGGCTACTGCCGGTGACACTCACTTGGGAGGAGAGGACTTTGACAACCGTCTCGTCAACCACTTCGTCCAGGAGTTCAAGCGCAAGAACAAGAAAGGTAAGCAGTTGTCTTCCCTCCGCTTTAGGATGGTGTTGACTGTGATTTAGATCTTTCTTCCAACCCCCGTGCCCTCCGTCGTCTCCGTACGGCATGCGAGCGTGCTAAACGTACCCTCTCCTCCGCTACTCAGACTTCCATCGAAATCGACTCTCTTTTCGAGGGTATTGACTTTTACACCTCGCTTACTCGTGCTCGTTTCGAGGAGTTGTGCCAGGACTTGTTCCGTAGCACTCTGGAGCCTGTCGAAAAGGTTCTCCGCGACTCCAAGATCGACAAGGGCAATGTCCACGAAATCGTCCTGGTCGGTGGCTCCACCCGTATTCCCCGAATTGTGAAGCTTGTCTCCGATTTCTTCAACGGAAAGGAACCCAACAAGAGCATCAACCCCGATGAAGCCGTCGCGTACGGTGCTGCTGTCCAGGCCGCCATTCTCTCTGGTGACACCTCCGAAAAGACGCAAGACCTCCTCTTGCTCGATGTTGCTCCCTTGTCTCTCGGTATCGAGACTGCTGGAGGTGTCATGACCGCCCTCATCAAGCGTAATACCACTGTTCCTACCAAAAAGGCGGAAACCTTCTCGACGTACTCGGATAACCAACCCGGTGTCTTGATACAGGTGTACGAGGGTGAGCGTGCTCGCACGAAAGACAACAATTTGCTTGGCAAGTTTGAGCTCTCTGGTATTCCACCTGCTCCTCGTGGTGTTCCTCAAATCGAGGTCACGTTCGACATCGACGCAAATGGTATCTTGAACGTCTCCGCGGCAGATAAGACCACAGGGAAGTCGAACCGCATCACGATCACCAATGACAAGGGTCGTTTGTCGAAGGAGGAGATTGAGCGCATGGTCAACGAGGCCGAGAAGTACAAGGGTAAGTGTTCAATCGGGTCGCTTCGAACTTGACGTTGATGTTAATGATTCACCCTGTAGCTGAGGATGAGGCTGCGGCTGCTCGTATTCAGGCCAAGAATGGTCTCGAATCGTATGCCTACAACCTCCGTAACTCGCTCACGGACGAAAAGCTTGCCGACAAGTTTGACCCCGCTGACAAGGCGAAACTCAAGTCTTCTGTTGATGATGCCATCTCATGGCTTGACAATTCGCAAGAGGCTTCGGAGGAAGAGTACAAGGAGAGGCAAAAGGAGCTCGAGGGTGTTGCCAACCCGATTATGCAGAAGCTCTACGGTGCTGCTGGTGGTGCTGCTGGTGCTGGTGGGTTCCCTGGTGGTGCACCGGGCGGTTTCCCCGGTGGTGGTGGTGCGCCAGGTGGTTTCCCCGGTGCTTCTGAGGAAGGGCCAAGTGTGGAGGAGGTTGACTAAAGGGCTCGTTGATCACCGGCTTCTGCATGCATTCGTTTTCTTCATTTGCATCATGTCAGTATGTTGTATTGCATCCCATAATTCCTACAGCAGCAGGCTTGTACGTTACACAGCGCATCTTAGAATGAATTTTTCTTTTATCTCTCCTGATCTTGTGACGCAATAGAAAGTGGAGGCGCCGCTATGGTGACGAGGATGAAATAGAGATAGTGTAAACGGAGGTAGATGCTTGACAAGCTCTGCGGAATGAATCGCAGAGGCTGCTTTGATACAATGCAGTAGCGCAGCCTATTCTCGGGTGTGCTTGCTTCATTATGCAATTGGCGAGTAAATAGTGGGAAATATCAACCAGGCAGCTGATGCATAATCAAGAAGGCAAAGAACAAGAATAAGCTCGACGTCGAATGGGGGGCGGATTACAAGAGAATAGAACAAACTAATGGACGACATCAGGGTCCACAGTCCCACATCTTTACCTACTCCCCGACGGCCCAGCTGCGCTTCCGGCTTGCGGTATGAAAACGTAACCATTAGGCGGCTCGAAGGAATGGGAATGTAAGATGTGTTCTGTTGGGACGGAGGCGCTCACTCAGGCTTGGACTTGACTAGCAATGCTTCGTCTATTCCGTGTTTGGTTCCCGCGGAGGCGCAGCTGCTTGTCGTACGACCCGATGTACCTGTTTCAAGAACCGATGTACCTCTGCTCGTTCGCAACCTCGAAATGCCCTTGAGGAGAGCAGCTGACGCCAGCAGTACCATTTATTTTCCAAGGTTCGCGCATTTCTCATACCCAGCTCGAGCGCCTCTCACTTCTTCGGCTGACGGGCGATCTTCTTCTGGATCAATAGCATCCCGCATATTCCGCAGAATATCGATAAAGATCTTGTGGGTGATACGGTCCTCTGCCGCGCGCGATGAAGACACTGTGAAATATTGAAGCAGCTTTCGCATGCCTTCCTTGAACGCCGAGCCGCCTTTTCCTTCTAAGAAGTAGGGGCTGATGGGTTCGCAGACCAAAATTTCATTTGCTCCGAGTCTCCACATATAGACCTCGTCGCAGGTGAAAATAACATTCTCCCGAGTAGCCCATGCCGGAACAGGGAAATTATTGCTGTCAGCGGCGCGCCGAGTTCCACCTACAATGGCTTCACCTTTGGGCATGTTGGTGGTGGGAATGAGCTGGTGGACAGGATGGGTTTCAGAAGATGAGGGGGAAGGTGAGCGATCAGCAGCCTGAGACGAGTTTGGGATGGCGGCTGTCAGCCATCGCCGGGGTTTTCCATACGGGCCAGCTGCGTTGATGCTTATCGACCACAGAACCCAGAAAAATGACTCAAGATCATGATAGGCTGCATGCGAAATTTTGCCCTCCTGGTGGCAGTCCGAGAGAAGTTCAGTGGCTATGAAGGGAAGGGTGCCCTGTATTAATGTCGATAGGTTGAGAGCGGGAAATGCGAATTGAAAAGGCCTCACCGTCACAAATCCTTGTCTTTCCCTCTGTGGATCCTGAGCCGAACCCCAATCGCCTAGGATACCTGCTCGCTGAACAAAACCCTTGCCATCTTGATAGTCCCATGAGGGAACAATACCCTTGACAAGGAACTGGGGAACCCTGAGCCAGATGTTTCTCTCGTTGACGTCGCAGTGAACTTGAACTCCCTTGCGTAATCCATTGTAGTGGCCTACATTTCGATGTTCAAGTTACCATGTCAAACAGTGACGCATGGCTGCTCACCTGCTATGGCCCCCATAAGACCCCCCACTAACTCACGGCGACAGGAAAACATCACGATGGGGACCCCGCACGCATGGGTCAGATTGCAGAGTGACCAGCCCCGCATTTCTTGCTCGACAAGAGGATTGGTAACTGAGTGTGGTAGGTGGAGATGAGGTTGGGTATATGGGAGTGATGGAATGAACGAGACTGTTAGAAAATAAAGGGATCATCATAAAGTAATGCATGGGTGGGCAATGATTCAATGCGACGAATTCTACTACATATCGATACAGAGACTGGAACATACAGTACTCAGGCGGCTAGATTTGGACTGAGTTCCATCTCATCCACTACTACACCTTGATCATCCACTGTGACAATGGCCGACCAAGTGGCCCGACCTGCGACGCGGTTGACATAGTGCGTCCACATTCCCGTCACGTCCTAGCCTGGTGTTCACGTCGGTCAAGCCACATCTTCCAACAGCTCTTCCAAAGTGGCTTCACTCTCTCCAAACTCAGGGATACCGTTGGCCAAGGACAGTTTTTACGTTCATCTGACGGAGCTATTGGACTCCCGGGGCGGAGTCTAGCATGGAAGGCGAGACACCGTTATCGATACATCCCATTGGCTGGATACGCTCATATCGTGTCTAACAGTTGTTTCTCCTAAGAGATGAGCCACTCGATCCATCACCCATCGAGGTGCCAAGCATACCCATCGAACTGCTTCGGAGTTCCCGTAAGCAGTTCTCGGAGCTGCTGCTGGAAAAAATGAGGGCCCCCGATGGGAGTTACGATGAGAGCTTTGTCGTGCCCGGTCTTACGATACCGAGGCGAAAGACACAGCCCACGACCGACTTGGAGATGAACAATCCGTTGAGTTTACACGATGAGGTACGTGGCACATTCATTTTCTATGTGGCGAACAGTGTCCATGGCCGCCGATAGAATCCATGGAGATCGTGGTTCGCTGCCGTAGACCTCCGAAAGACGATCCAGCAAGATGTCGAGAGAACGTGAGTGGATATGACACCTGCGTTCAGTGATGATCACCTCCCATACTCGCAGATTCCCAGACATGGGATATTTTCGAAACGAAGACATTCAGCATCAATTGACAAACGTCTTGTTTCTTTACTGTCAGATGCACCCGGACATTGGATATCGACAAGGCATGCATGAGCTGCTGGCTCCTATGTTCTATGCTGTGGGTAAGTCGTCAATCGTTGCATTGCCTTGGGGAGTTTCTGCGTTCCCTTGCCTCTCTCCAGTCTGCTCATCCCGTCCCTATTCTAAGCTGAAGCATAAATGATGTCTTTGGCCATAGATTTTGACTCTGTAGCGGAATCGGAATCATGGGGACAAGACCCTCTATTCTTAGAGTTATGCTCTCGATCATGGGTTGCCGCCGATTCCTGGGCGTTATTTTCCTCATTGATGCGCAACATCGCGCACTGGTATGAATGGCAGGAGCCGACCTCTCCGCCATCGTTGTCTCGTGGACAAATAAACTTGAAGCCGTATGTCTCCCCAATTATCCAGACGTGCAACAATATACAGGGCACACTTCTCAAGTCCGTTGATCCTGTGTTGCATGACGCGTTGCAGTCTGCGGGTGTCGAGCCCCAGATGTATGGTTTGTATGTCAGTCGTCCGTTTTGCATGCTTTCTGCTGACGTATGGTGCAATGAAGACGATGGCTCCGCTTACTGTTCACGCGAGAATTCCCGATGAGCGAAGCGATGATGCTATGGGATGGGTTGTTTGCCAGCTCATCTCCACTTCCCGAAATCGTGCAGTGGACTTGTGTCGCGATGCTTATACGCATACGAACGAAACGTGAGTTTAGGTATATGGGTCAACCGCAGACTATTGATAGTGGCCCAATCTAGTCATATCGTCTGATTACAGTAGCCAACTGATGCACCTTTTGCGATATCCACCATGTCTGGTCCATGAAGAAACAGCTCCTCATCACATACTACTTCTTATCCGCCAGGCGACGGCACTGGAGATACTCCACACGCCCTCTGCGGGTGCATCCTTGGCGATCGAGAATCTTAACCTTTTGAATATTCCTATTGAAGTTCCAGAGCCTCCACCAATCGTTAGACGAAAAGCGCGCCCTATCGAGAAAACGCATCAAACGAGTTCCTCGGAGCACATATCGGGAAGCCCACCTACAGAGGGTCTTCGTCAGCAACCCTCCTTTCCAGAACTTATTGCCCGTGGACTTTTGGATCGTGGCGAGAGCCTAGGCATTAACAAGACTGTCATGAATGCAGTGTCTGAGCTAAAAGTGAGATTGATTACATGGCGCTTCTGAGGTATATGTGCTAAAATCGCATACAGCGCAATCTTCCTGATTTGACTTCTACTCTGAGTCGTCCTCCATCCTTGTCCTCAACTTCCTCCTATCCGCTTCTCGACGAACGAACGCCCACGGAAAGATACTCTTGGGACCACCGTAGTGACCTCGAATCTGCACGTGAACTGGCGGGACTTCGGAAACAGAATAAACATCTTGGAGAGGCTGTCGCATGGATTTTGGAGACGCTAAATCAGGAGGCGGACGAACAAGATGGGCAAGTACAAAGGAAGCAATCGTTGGAATCCCTGACTTATGTGCGGGATGTCCTGAGTGGACAGATCAACGAAATAGATGAACGTCGGCTCTGGGGAGAAACCGAGTTCAACAAACGCTGGGAAGTACGCGAGACTTCACCGTCGGTTGTAACGGCGAGATCTGGGTCGCCTCGGGACAATCGACGATTTACGCAAAGTACGCCTATTCCCTCGAATGGCAACGAGACGTTGCGTGGAGCTATGTCGTCGAATGCCGCTCGGGCGGTATCTGCTACGCCGGATCACGGTCGGTCAGCGTCATCAGGCACCCCGGTCGTTTCGCGTGCGACATTGCCGCGGGCACCCGTGCGTGTATCTACCAACAATCCTTTCCAGAGGGTGTTAGGCGGCGGGAACGTCACGCATGCGCAGTGGTCGATAGTCGCAAATCGGACGGTAGTTGGTAGTGATGGGCCAGATGTGCGGAACCAGGTTCCGGTTCAGCACGACCCGCTCGGTGTGCTCAGGTAGACATGCACAGAGTATTATGTAGACGTGACTAAAGTACTTAGTGAATTTGGTGACAGAGGCCATGCATGGGAAATCATACGCTGGGCAACTTTTCTCCCGAATCATATAATCCACCCGAACCCGTCTCTGTTTCCGCTGCGTTCCTCACAATGTTCAGAAAGTCCCTGGCAAAGGCAGTCCCCTCCAGGGCTGTCCATCCTCAGCGCTCTTTTTCCACAACCCTTCCTGCACGCAAGGTTGCAGCGACAAATCCCGTAAAAGCACAGGAGGTCAAGGTATTATTCCCGCACACTTTTCAATCCTCTCCTCACCGTTCCTACGCCAGTCCTGGTCCTCGGGAAAGTATCCACTCATCGAACACGAGTACGATGCAATAGTCGTGTAAGTGCGTTGATCGGACGCGTCTCACCAAGCTGACCTCGTGCTGGAAAGTGGTGCCGGTGGTGCGGGTCTTCGAGCCGCCTTTGGTCTCGCAGAGGCTGGTCTCAACACTGCCTGTATCACCAAGTTGTTCCCCACCCGGAGTCACACCGTGGCCGCGCAGGTTGGTCGGCGCATCGTGTATCTCACTGTTGGGTGTCTGACCAAATCTCGCAGGGTGGTATCAATGCTGCATTGGGCGTGTGTAATCTATCTCTATCTCTCGTTACATGTCTGATTCTCTTTCTAGAACATGACCGAAGACGACTGGCGATGGCATATGTACGATACGGTAGGGTGACTTGGACTCGTGTGCGTACCCTCTGCTTATGCGTTTGGTTCAGGTTAAAGGTTCAGACTGGCTTGGCGACCAAGACGCCATCCACTACATGTGTCGCGAAGCACCAAGATCTGTCATCGAGGTAAGTATGCTAAGACGGATCATGGTGGTGGCATAGACCAACCTCTTCCCTAGCTTGAGCACTACGGTGTACCTTTCTCCAGAACAAAGGAAGGGAAAATATACCAGCGTGCCTTCGGCGGACAGTCTTTACAGTATGGCAAAGGTGGTCAGGCATACCGCTGTGCGGCTGCTGCTGACCGTACTGGTCATGCCTTGCTCCACACCCTCTATGGCCAGTCTCTCCGCCATAACACCAACTTCTTCATCGAGTACTTTGCCCTCGACTTGATCATGCAGGATGGCGAGTGTGTCGGTGTCATTGCACTCAACATGGAAGACGGTACCCTCCACCGTTTCAGGGCCCACAAGACCGTTTTGGCTACTGGTGGTTATGGACGAACTTACTTTAGCTGTACGAGTGCACACACCTGCTCTGGTGACGGTAATGCTATGGTTTCCCGTGCGGGTCTTCCCTTGCAAGATCTGGAATTCGTTCAATTCCACCCGACTGGTATTTACGGTGCTGGATGCCTTATCACCGAAGGTAAGTCGTGTACTTACATGAGATGTTGATATGGACTTACTCGTTCCGAATAGGCTCCCGTGGAGAGGGTGGATACTTGTTGAACTCTGAGGGTGAGCGTTTCATGGAACGTTACGCACCTACCGCAAAGGATCTTGCTTCTCGTGACGTCGTCTCACGGTCGATGACAATCGAGGTTCGCGAGGGACGTGGTGTTGGACCCGACAAAGATCACCTCTATCTGCAACTCAGCCATTTGCCTCCTGAAGTCCTCCATGAGCGTCTGCCTGGTATTTCAGAGACTGCCGCTATTTTCTCTGGTGTCGACGTCACCAAAGAGCCTATTCCAGTGTTACCTACCGTCCACTACAACAGTGAGTCTTGCTTATTTACGGCGGTT
This sequence comes from Imleria badia, assembly GCA_015039435.1. Taxonomy (NCBI): domain Eukaryota; kingdom Fungi; phylum Basidiomycota; class Agaricomycetes; order Boletales; family Boletaceae; genus Imleria; species Imleria badia. The sequence goes on along the minus strand of MU130751.1, from coordinate 825,454 downwards.
GCACAGGTTGACGAAGTCTCTCAGTGGGTGGAATTCCTACGAGATACACTGGTGAAGTCCTCACGACTGACGAGGTATGCTAATGGAGCGTAAGGTATTTGTTGTCTCGCTGATGCGCTTTTGTAGAACGGCAAAGATAAAATCGTTCCTGGTCTATATGCTGCTGGTGAAGCTGCTTGCGTGTCTGTTCACGGTGCCAACCGTCTCGGTGCAAACTCACTCTTGGACATCGTCGTATTTGGTCGTGCTTGTGCCAACCACATCAAGGAGAACCTTACCCCCGGAAATCCACACAAAAAGATCCCAGACGAGGCTGGTCTTGGCAGCGTTGAGTTCTTGGACCAGATTCGCAATGCAGATGGCCCCAAGTCAACTGCCTCCATCAGACTGGATATGCAAAAGGCTATGCAATCTGATGCTGCCGTCTTCCGGTCAGTAACAACCAATTGACCTTGTTATATGAAACTAACCTGTACAATAGCACCCAACAGAGTCTGGACGAGGGCGTCGAGAAGCTGCGTGGCATTTACGACTCATTCAAGGACGTCGGTATCAAAGATAGGAGCATGATCTGGAACTCGTACGTGACTTGTCGACTGCGATGAACAACGCAGAGCTGACGTGCATATAGTGACCTCGTGGAGACCTTCGAGCTCCGCAACCTCCTCCAGTGCGCTGTCCAGACCATAACCGCCGCTGCCGCTCGCAAGGAGTCCCGTGGTGCTCATGCCCGTGAGGACTTCCCAGAGGTCAGTTCTCGACTTCACGCCCGTTGCGATCCCTGACTTTCTGTGTCGTGTAGCGTGACGACGACAACTGGATGAAACACACTCTCACCTGGCACGATATCAGCTCGCCAGACGTTACCATCAAGTACCGTAATGTCATCGACAAGACCCTCGATGAGACTGAGTGCAAAGCTGTTCCTCCTTTCAAGCGCACGTACTAAGTTTTTAGGTCATCCGAGGGAAGTTGGGGTAGTATATGGAGTAGGCCCTTCCTTTGTTTCCTTTATGTAGTCAAACTGGGATGCAGGAATACAATCTACTCTTCCAGCACCTACCAAGGGGTGATTGTTAGTTAGGCTTTCTCATCCGTCCAGTCACGGCATCAGCAAATTTCTCTATTACATTCCATAATCATACACATCCTACAAGAGCTACGAGGAGATTGTCAACGAAAGAACAACGCTGAAATCAGTGTCCCAAGAATGAACCATCACTTGACAGGTGGAAATAGTTGAACATTGTTGATTAAATATGAATAACGGGAACGGAGGTGCAGCTCGTTTGGAGCATCTGCACTAGAATGATACCCTGAAGCGCAAGATCAAATCGATAGAGAGGAGTCTCAATCTAAGTCGCAATAGTGTCGAGGGGCTACCGAGTATGGCCTGAAAGTCGACGGTCAGGAGGTGAGACAGGGCTGTGTCTTTTGCCTCTTGGAGGGTGTGGGTGATGAAGCCCTGGAGGAACTGGCCTTGCGCTTCAACGGACTGGACGCCCCCTCGTTGCACGTGGATGGAGCAATCGAGGAAGAGGCCATATGCGAGCCGGCGGGGCCTGGTGAAGAGCGAGCACTAGTTGGAACTGGCTGCTCCTCCAGCCTCATACGTGGATCTTTGAGTATGTTTGGGAGGGCATCTGGATCTTCAGGGTCAACCGACATCTCTTCCTGTTTTCGAGGCGTTTGCTTGGCTTTCTTGCGGGTGCTTTTGGGTGTTCGCGCGTTGGGCTTCTTGTTGGTTTCATCCCCGCTCTCCTTGACGCGACATATTTCCACCGGGACGGGAGCTTTCAGTAGGATGTCAATCCAGATCTTGGCGAGGTATCAGTGTCGTTGTAAACAGCGCAGGTGATATGCGTACCCGTTGGTTCTCTTGAAGAGTATCTCCGGGGCCCTTGACTTCTACGAACTTGCAAGTGCCCTTTTCAGTGTTCCACAGGAATAGGTCTGGGCCACCGGATGTCCCAAATGTGTAGTCTTCGCAGAGAACGCGACAGATGACGGAGAGCGCTGGTCCGCCAATGCACTGTTGAATGCCCATCAATGAACTGATGTGGTCGTCCGGAATTTGGAGTAAATTTACCGTTACAATATCGACAAGGTCTTCGGTACTAAACAGGTCCCACTGAACACCAACGCACCATGTCCCGCTAGCTCTGTGGTTGGTATCGACGTCGCGGACGAGATTGGCGGCTTTCCCAGCTTCGATGACAGCGAGTCGCTCGTCCATGAGAACTTTGCGTGCGTGATAAAAGGAGTCCTCCGCAATGTCGAGGGGGGCAGTTTGGAAAGGTGTCTCAAACACACCAGGGATTGATTCGAAAATAACATCCCAGAAAAGAAGGCCAAATAACATGGCGATGACCCGAGTTTCACAATGGACGCTAGGTGAACAATGATCAGGCAGCGAGGAGAGATCGGGAGCGCAGATACGAACCCCTTAAATCCTTGTTCCTCGTAACGTTGCAGGGCAAACTCTTCAACAGTTAGTTCCTCGCCGTTCCGACCCAGCCAGAGACTTTTGCCCTTTGGGCCATCTGACTGCACCCAAAGTAAGAAACTCTTGCAAATACTCTATCTGGATGACTCACCGATGATTTGTCACGAGAAGTGGATGCCACACTTGAGCTGGACTCAGCTTTCACCGTGGTAGCAGGTGAATAATAGCGTTTGATATCTTGGTTTCCCTGCTGTGATGCATTGACGCACCTGCCTGTCCTATCGAGCTTCAGGCTAGCTGCTCGATGTTTGAGGCGGACAGTCTCGAATTCTACTTCATTGGCATCTACAAGAATGCCATCACATTTGTGTCGTTCCTTGACAGGTATCTTTAGTTTGTTTTCCAGCTTCCTGAGACGCCTTTGAAGCTTTGGCCGATAGACTGTGCATTAATTTAGCACTTGTCAATCCATCCACGTTGCGAATCTTACCGATATGTGTGTCAGGATCTACAAGTCCCTCCATAACCGCATCCAAAGCACGTTCCGTAGTTTCCTCGTCCTTTGGAAAATGGGTCGAGAGAATTACCGCTCGCCGTTCATACCACCTTCCACGTTGCCCTCTGCGCCACCGTTTCTGTGCTAGAAGGCCTTCCAAAACTTCAAATTCTCGTGCGTGTTCCCTAAGGATACCGAGCGCATCGCGACACTTGCAAATAATTCGTGTGAGAACATGTCCTGCAATAAATATTCAGCTTTGAAGAGAGGGTGGCTACCAATTAAACAAACCGTAATGGAACCGCTCTAATCCACCTGCTCGGCCATCCTCTTCACCTTTGGTCTTCACGAGATCCTGCCAGCGAGGATATATTCGCTCAAATATGTCTTTTACCATACGCGCACCGCGTATGCGAACACTAATAGGCTTGACATCGGGTATCATGTCTTCATCTCCGACGTTCTCCCCTTCTCTGCTGTCATTCGCGTTCCCGGGTGTGACGGGAGTTGGTAAGGATCTGGCAACAGGAGTTTTGCTCCCAACCGCTCTGCCACCCAAAACAGGTACATTCCCAGCCAGTAGTATGTCCACCTGTCCTTCGAGAACGAGAACTTCTTCATAGTCAAGGAGGGCTTGGCGAGAGGGCCAGATATTCTTGGTGCGTTCATACTTGTACTCAGGGTAGGATCGTTTACCGAAGCGGGCTAGAAGCGCTGCAACGAGTATACCAGGGGTATATTGAGTTCTGCAAAGAACACATGAGAGTGCGTCACACGAATCAAATGATGGCAACTCACAAGCGGAAGTATACGAGATTTACTCGATGTATCACACCGAAAAATTCTTCGTCAACTCGCACGCACCTGACTTTGGGACAGGATGAGTCACAACCACTCTAACTCCAGGATACATACCGATGTAACTCAGGGCAATCTCCTTGAGCCTATCCTGCTGAGACTTTAACTTGCAAAATGACAGTTTGGCATGATGGTGACCACGATCTTTGGATTGTGTAGCACCGTCCCTGCAGGCAAAGCTCGTTAATGTTGATTGTGAGGATGATGCACCAAGGAGGTCTTTGATAAGGTCATCCTTCTACAAGGGATACACTCAGTCGGACATTGTTTGACAAAAGGAGACTCACCTTCTGGTTTACCTTCTTGAGTTTCAGCTGTTTGGCGACGGCTTTGAGTTCGTCCGTTTTCAAGCACTCCAGTAGGCTCTTCAAAACCATTTCCCGTTCGCTCCTGACTAAGGCGAGGGGTCTGTCCTGTGAGAGCTCTGGGGATCCTGCATCCACTGACGCTGGCTTGTCTTGCTCTTGCTCGAGATTCGCGACGCTCTCGTCCATCGTGAGATCGACAATCTCCTGTTCTTCTGGCTCTTCCTTCTTGACGACATCTGATGTGTCAGGACCCACTCCGCATAGTTCGTCGATTGCGGCTACTATGGCCGAAACGGAACCAAGTTCACCTTCATACTTTAGAGTATCGAGGCGATGCCAGGTTTCCTGCTTCCTTAAGAGCAACTTCACCATGAGGAACCGTGCGTTATCTTTTCCAAGTGAGAAGGTTTGCTCGAGTAGGGGATGAATTAACGTACAGGAAAGATGAGCAAAAATAGCGAGGAGCGCAAATTCCTCGTTATTGAACAGATGCCTCTCCTCCCTAATCACAGTACCAACCATTTCTGAGATGCATGAGTTCAACGCACAGAATCACGAGGGGAATGAGGAGCACCTTCGAAAAGGCGTACGTATGTGCTGACATGCTGGTCTCTAACTGATTGATTTGTCTCGTTTGCCGATCCTGGTACCGACTCGGCGAATGTCTGCAAGTTTGCATTCACCTGGGCGTCCGGCTCGTCTGAGTCATTCCAGACTTCACCGCCTGAAAACACGAGCGCGTTAACCGAGGCTGCAGATGAAGAGTCCAAAGCGCGATTCATGGCGACAGCGACTCGGACGTTCATATTCATGTGTCCCTGAAACATAGTTACAACGCGTCACGTGACTGTGACGGTTCGCGTAGCAGCACACTCAATACCCTCGGCGCAGTCTCTCGTTCTCCTCTTTCAACCGCCTGTTCTCCGCCTTCAACTCTTGAATCTCCCCATTCCATTCTTCCATTATTTCTCTGAGCTCCTGCTTCCACCCCCTGCCCATCCGGACGAGGTCCAAATGTAAACCCATCATCTCCGCCTTGGTCTCGCGCTGGAAGTCGTACATGACGTCATGAACGATATTCCGCAGGAAATCTTGTGCAGCCGCATTCACATTCATATTCGCGGCCGACGGGCGGTGCGGCGATTGGAGCCAGGCTGGCGCGGCAGTCGGGCGACGTGGTGACACCTGCAGGGAAAGTTCTTCGTCCTGCCGCCCATCCACAACGATCTCGGGGCTACCCTCGTCTTCCGACTCGCCGTTCTCTCCACAAGACTCTTTGTCATCTGGATGCTGCGCAAACCTAGTCTTCTTCACTTCAACCACCTTTTCTTTTCCCTTCCCTTTCTGAGCCTTGGATTTAGTCCACTTTGCAACCTCGGGACTCGAAAGCCCGAGCACACCATCACCAGTACAAGCCGCACTCGCCAACGGAGCTTTCGTCGGATTCTTTCCCAACGAGACGGGCGTCACAGGTTCACGTGGCAACTCGGGGGAGGACAAGTCAAGGCGATCGTCACTATTGTCCGGCGTGGTTGACCGTCGTTCTTGTTGTTGCTGCGTGCGTACAATGATTCCGTTCACAGCTTTCGAAGACGATAATTTGTTGTGAGCATCGCTAGTTGAAGCAGACCTGAGCTTTCGTCCAATAGCTCCGGTCTCAGCAGACTCGGAAATAATCCGACGTGCCGTATATTTCGGCCGATCGCCTTCGTCTCTGGGGCCGCCGTCCGACGGGGGACCTGACCGGACTCGCATCGCTGCCAGATGTCCGGAAATGGACTCCGGCGCAGAGCCGAGTCCCAGACGTCCGACGTCTTGACCCGTCTTGTGGGATGAGGTAGGTTTGGTCCGTTGTCTCGCATTTGCTAGCTCGGTTATCCCACGAGATGTAGGCGAAGGCGGCCGAGCCTGGGATTCACGGTTTTCCTCCTGTTCCTCGCTTCTCTGAAGTCTCAGAGGTTTTACTCGGCGAGATAGTGTTGCTAAGAACCGACGTTAAATGCCATGGATCGCAACAGAGAGGGCAAGGTGCGTACGAGACCGCGAAGTTGCTAGCTGCGCATCAAGACCCAAGTTTTTGGCCTCGGACAGTGGGGTGCGTGCAGGGGAAAAAAGTTTCTTCTTTGGTGTAACCCCACCTCCCCCGCGAATCTTTGACGCAACCGTAACACGTACTGGAGACTTAACCCCAGAACCGGCAACAACAGAACTAGTGGATGCCGTTCGTGTTGAAGATGCAGGACGTTGTGGAGACGATGTTGTGACTCCTGTCGAACTTGACTTGACCTTCACGCTTGCGGTGTCACCGCGGTGAGACTTGAACTTCCTCTGTAAATGTGTTGATGGGTTGTGGTTCCCGCAAAATGAAATGCTTACCTGGACGTTAATTGCCTTGATGGGATCAGTGCCGTCCCCAATAGTAAACGACTTTGGTTCCTTCTCGAGTGATCTCAAGTCGAGGATTAAGAGTTTGCCACTTTCAGTGCCTAGATAAATAGCAGCGCCTTCCGCAGTGAAAGCGCAACAAGTAAGAGGCGTTTTCACATTGACGGTTTTCAGGACCCTGGCCAAGTAAGTTAAGACAGGCGTGCTGGGCTGAAGAAGCCACATACCCATTATCTTTGTCCAGATCAACAAGTACTACATCACCGTTGCACGTGACAGTAGCGACAAGGGTCTTACTGAATGGGCTGGCTGCCACACCCACGATATCCCCGCCTCCCGGAATGCGAACGGTCTTGAGTGAACCTCCAGGTCGCGTGGTATCGTAGATAAAAAGGTCCCGTCCGATACCTAATAAAAGCCTCCTGGAATGTTGGTGGAATAAACAACAGTTAACAGGCTTTTTGTCCGGAAGCCCTTTCAGTTGAGTGTGCGACGAGAGTGTCAAGTTATGGACAAAGACCGCAGAAGCCGACACGGATGCCAACAAAGTCCCATCGTTGGATATTGAGATTCCTGTTACAGTGTGCTTGTGGGGTTCCAGAGAGGATAGGACCTTTCCAGGCGACTCGGTACAGTCTAGCGACCACACCTTGTTAGCGGCTGCAAAGAAAAGTAGGCTGCTCTTGTCCTTCATCGCCAGGCAAGTCACGGTATCAGATCCGTGGTAGAGCTCTTCTAGAAGGGACTCCGATGGCGTATATCTTTTGATAGATGAGGAATTGGCCATGTAGAGTTGGGAGTTGTCCGGAGACCAGGCATTCATAAAGCATTCCAGAGAACTGGAAGTTGGGAACGAATTCGACGACGAATTCTTGAAATTGGTTGGGTCGATGAGACTGGTGCCATTCTGTGTGATGATTGCGAGCATGGATCCAATGATAGTGCTGGTCTGGATAGTAGATATTCGAACGACTGGCGTTGAACTGGTTACCGCGTCGTTCACGACGCGTCGGTCACATGACCTCGATAACATGTACACTCAACTCAACCGTTCAATCTGGAGAGTGGTATCGTAGTCACTCCTTGAATCTCACTCTCTTACGTGCTACCGCATCCTCACCCCGACCCTCAGACTCGTAAGCATTGACAGGGATATCCGAGTCAACGTCGACTGTGCCCGAACCTCCCTCGTTTCTGGACGAATTGGACTGCATATCGACTGACGCCGCCTGATTGTCGTCGAGCGATAGGATCACATTGATCGGATCATCCGAGGCAGAAGGCTCGGCCAAGAAGCGGGGATGCTACTTTCACGTTAGACGACATCGGAATTGAAACAGGCGTTACCGGTTACCTCTAGGTATTGTCGCATGCCACTTTCAGTCGTCATGTCTTTCGGAAGCTTGTCGCCACTTCTCAGGTATTGCCTCCGAGTAATCATGGCTTCCTCAGCCGTGGAGCGGATGACCAGAGTTTTTACTAAAATGATCTAAGCAAAACAAATACTCTTGCAAGTGAACAAACTGACCAGTGACCGGTCTTGTTTGTCCTATACGATGCGCACGCTGGAAAGGCAAATCAGACCAAGGTCCTTTGGAAGCCCAAAGATATTTCAAACCTTGATAGCCTGTGACTCGACGTCAGGATGCCAGACAGGCTCGCAGAAAATGATCCGGGAAGCTGATATCAAGTTCCTACGGAACGTATTAGTTCCCAAAGTTGCGCATCCGTCTCGTGAACTGACAGGCCACGCGCACCAAGCTTCAAATTAATCAGGAGAATTCTGTGCGCGTCCGAGGTTTCGAATGTCATGAGGCATTGCTCCCTCAGAAGGGGTTCCTCGAGGTTGGTGTACCGTAGATACTTGATTTCGAATAGTGAAAGGGCCTCGCCGATTTGAAAGAGCGTAAGCTGAGAATTGGAAAATATCAAGAACTTTTCCTTCACAGAGTATTGTTGGACCTGTGAACATGCGGAATGTGAGCCACATAATCAATACATGTATGCAGACCATGACATACCTCGGAAATGATGTAGTTCAACTTCGTGGACAGCGAAGGTCCAACTTTTACCCCAGACAAGGGTGAAGTCCTCGTCATGGGAGCTGCAGCCACTTCAGTAGTAGCTTGGTTTGCCTTGTCCCCACCTTGACATTCTTCAAGTTCCTCCTCATCGGATACATTCATTTGTTCGACACGTTTCTTCAGAGCCTCCATTGTCCCTTGCACCTCTTTCGCCATTTCTTTCCTTTGGTTCGCACTTTGGTTTACCTCGACTGAGCTAAACGATTTTGAACCCATCGACCTTTTTTCTTTCCTATCGAGGATGGCACCCTCTTCAACCAGCTCGTCACTCGAGATCAAAGGTCTCTTCCGCACGAGTGAACGCAGATTCAGCAGCCGGTCTGGGTGCATGACAGCAGTCATTTGACCACTGTCACAGAGCCCAGTTCGTGCCCACGCTTTAAAAATGGCTAGATCAAGTCCAGATATCTTGAATGGGACGTCTGGGAAAGGTTGCATTGCTCTCCAGGCCTTATCTTTGGCGGCAATAGTTCTGTATAACCATGTCAGTCGGGGACCAATGCAATGAAAATAGTTCATACGCATGTTTGAGCGCTTGCTGTAGGAGGTCCAACCCCTCGGGACCTACCTTTGGTCGCCTGACTGCACTGGCTATATATCCATCCGCAAGGTCGCAGATCTCGTCGACGTTGTACAAGATATCTGAAGCTGACCAGAAGAGGCCCCTAGAGATGGCAATTCAGAAAGTGGCGAGAAAATTCGCCCAGGGCTTACTGTGATGCATTGTTTATGGTCGCCTGCAGTTCCTGGGCTTTCTGGTTTGGACGGAGGTAAATGAGAGTACTGTTCCACATAGTGGAAATGCCTCGTGACGCACACTTGGATGGAAAAGGTAGTCCTGGGTGGAACTGAGCAAAGAACAATACAATACCAATCTGTATCGACGTACCGTGCCTTCGCGCTCTGAATCGATCGCATTGATTGCGAGGGCAGCTTGCATCGCATTGTACGACTTCAGAGCGTAACTGTCCAAATCCATGTAAATTATCACATGTCTCATCGGGGGCAGCAAAACATCATCTTCCACATCTTCGATTCTTATGCGGTAAAGGTAAGCATACGCGGGTGACAATACATTCTTGGACGTACCTGTGACGTACCATCAGCATTTGCATCACCTGGCTAAGTACGTTGATAGCACCAGGTCGCGGTCCACGTTGATCGCACAATGGTGTTGACACGTGCTTTGTGAAGCTCTTCGAGTCAGTATGAAATTGGGAAACAGCAAGAAAGTCCCCAATCATCGTTCTCAGTTTGCGTAAGTTGGTACGTTCATAATTGCCCCAAATTCGCACATGGCGCCCATCATCCTGACTGGGAGACGTGGCTACGGGAGAGTTGGGATGAGGAAAATCAAGGTCGGATTCCTGCTCGTCAGTCGTACGACCTAATTGGAGACCAAGGATGTTGGAGGTGGGCGTGCCAGTGACGATCCACTTGTGTTGGATACTTAATTCCTGGGCAAAATAGTTGATGGTGGCTGCCATATTTCCCGCAATATGTCCTTCATCGATAACGAGCCTCTTCCAACGTACTTGCAAAAGAGGAGTAACTTCAGGATCCCCGCGACAGCGGCAATCTGGAACTCGGGACCCTGCCAAGCATGGGCAGGTGCAAGGTTTGAGCTCATGGAGTTTTTCTATCTTGTTCTTTGTGGACTCTTGGCGAAACCCTATCGATTTATCAGTCTCTGCACCAGAAACCACACATCCTACATACGGGTTTCGCTCATGATAATCAGCTGAGAAGGTATCATTAGTCAACCATCCAATCTCAACCCATCGTCTATCCACCTACCTCATAATCTGATGCGAGTTTCCTAGCATCAGGAAGATCCATGGCACGACGGACAACGAGATATCGAATGTAATCGTGACAATGCTTGTCAATTTCAGTCTTCCACTGACCCAACAAGGTCAATGGCACAATGACCAGAGTTGCTGAGGAGAGATACATGGTTCGAGGACCAAGATTAGGTACAGCTCGACGGTTTGGCCTTTCCAATGCTTCCGCAACAGGGTCAGCGTTGTATTGATGATAGAATGCCTTATTGGCTCGTATAAAAGGCCACAAATGAGTGGCTTCGAGCTCATCGGTAAATGCTGGACGACCCATGGTGACTCTCAATGAAGAAAAATAGTGGACAAGGAGCTCGACAAGGGATGGTACTCGTTGAATAGCTTTCTGGCCCAGACCAGCTCTCTCCCTTGCAAGAGTATGCTCCGTGGAAGGGAAGTGGTGGTAAGCCAAAGGTGTCATCACGGGTCGCTTGTCAGCGGACTCCACTGGTTCTGCGAGCTGGGTTGCATTCGCCAGGACGAGCGCAATGATCATCACTGTCTTTCCCGTTCCTAGTATAGAGTTAAGTTACATGTTTCCACACATGGCTCAAGCGAAGAAAAAAAAACATACCTAACTCTTCACAGAGTATACCAGCTCGAGATGATGAAAACGTGGGGCACTCTTGTAAAACGGTCATGGTTGACGGCTGAATATAGAAACGAGTGCCTGACATGCATGAGACAGGAATGTAGAGTGGATCTGGAACAAGACTTGTGCTCGATTCCTTGTGAAGCATGACGGCGACTGAGTGTCGCTGGTAGCCGTATAGGGTAGTTCTTAGACCCCAAATGGCGTCCCCAGATGCAACACGATGAGCAAGTCCTGCATTTTCATTCATCGCCGGGCCGAGAACCGGGGAAGGTAGATCACTGTAAATCTCCGCCATGGTGCGGTTATCCTGTCGACGATGATCAACACCAAGGTAAAGAAAAAGGATCAAAAAAATCCACAAACGATGTGGCTAGGTAAGAAGTGTTCCTGCGAAACATTCAGAGAAGCCTCGTCTGCATCCCACAGGCCGTCATTACGCTCAATTAATGGTACGATGTTATGCATGTGCCGTTGAGCCTTCTTGACCACGGTTTTGGGGCGACGATGTAATTTCCCGTGGACATTGGGCAAGTCATTGGGGATAAGATAAACCCTAATGAAAATGATACGGCCACTGATTCCGAGTCTGCAGGTTGCCCGGAGAAAGTGGTGCTGGGTCAGAAACGCCAGTTCTCGGAAAAGTGTGTCCACTGGATGAGTAGACAAACTTCGTATGGGAAGTGCATGCCAGTCACGGCTGCTGGATGCGCTGGGACAGGGCGATTCGTCGTCATGGACGGTGACCGTTATCGTTCCGGCAGGAAGTAGGTTGCTCAACGAGAACGCGTCGGCAGTGGCTCGCTCCTGGACAACAGGTAACCTGTGTTTGCTGGCGCAAAATGGACAGTACGTGGATGGTAGCGGGCGCTGCGCTCCGTCGGGGGACTGCATTAGTACGTGCGGATCATCCAAAGTTCGGAGGACGAGTGGGGGACGCGTGCGAAATACCTGCCACTTGCTAATACTAGCGAATACATAGCTTGAACGATTCTCTCATGGCGTCCTTGCTGAAGCATTCGTATGCTCGCGGAATTCGCATCTCGGTAACAACGAAATCCCCACCAAAGAAAACGAGCATTGTTCGGAAAATTTCTGGCACCGTCTCCGAATCCTCCAAAGACGCAATAACATGGCCGGAATACCTCGAAATTCGACGCGGCAAACGCAGATGGGAGACGGTATGATGCTGCACGCACTTTCTCTAGTACTGCACTAGTTGATACCCTTTCTTCAGGCCGTGACCATCCCTTCCTCCCTTCTCGGTCTCGTGGGAGGAGCCGCGTACTTTGGCTCACTAGAGACGGACGCGACCAAACCGATCATGGTGAGCCTCCAACCGTGCGGCACGCGTTAAACCGGATGCTGATGATCCATTGCAAGGGAATTGACCCCATGATCTTTTACGGAGTTTGTACAGTGGCCTGCACGGGTAAGTCAGCTCAAATGACCATCGTAACCACGTATTCAACATTTCAAAGGACTTGGATACCTTTTAGGTCCCACACTCGGTTCAGCTTGCTGGAGAATGACCCACCGTCGTACCCTTGCCATTATAGAAGCAAAGGACCGCGAATTCTACAGACATGTAGTCAAGAATCGCGTCGACCCAAGGGGGCAAAGCACGAATAACCCTGTGCCGGATTACTATGGTATAGAGCTACCGACCTTGTGACTGAGGCTATTTCTGATCCATTCATTAGGAGAGAAAATTGGCTCGCTGCACCAATACCGCCAAGTACGTGTCACGGCATTCTCCTTCAGTTCCGTTCTAATATAACTTCCAGTGGCTGCGAGACCAGGCAAAGTTCAGGCGGAAAGCACAGTTTCCAGAGGAATAGAAGTCGATACACCATCGTATACTCAATACATTTGTTATCCTGAAATTTAGTTGGGGAGTGAAATGAAAGTATGTGACTAGAGGGGGCGATTGTTCCTGACAAACTTCTCAAGTAACGACTATGATATATGATATCCGAATAAGTTAACACCTTGTCGAAATACCGAAGATAAGTGGAATGAACGTCGGGCACCAGCCACGTCCTAGCCAGCTTCTGGAATAAGATTGCGAGCTCTTGGCCACGCAGAGAAAGCGCACCCGCGCAAAGCAAACATAGACCCGTGACCAGCGTGGCATGAGCCCGAGCGCTCGCGGAACAGACCAACAATATCGCCATTCACACCACTAACCCTCCGATCCTGCCCCGGGTCTTCCCAAAGACCGGGTTTGCACACCGCTCACCGCGAGCGCCTGAGGTGTCACCGGCGGGGACAGATCCCTCGAACTCTTTGCCGGACGGGGGATTTCATGTTGCGAAAACGACAGTGCATGCGGCGGTGCAGATTTAGCGTAGGGATCCGGATACAGGTGTCGAGGTTTGATGGGAGGGGGAGGGGATCGTGCACGCTTGGGAGGAAGGGCCTTGTTGTCCGAGCCCTTGTCTGACGTAGGGCCGCTGATTGAGCGAATCTGCGGGGTCCAACGCACGTCCGGTAGAGGGGTAATGGGGACAATCCGGCGGTTCGCGGCCAGAGCCTCGACGTCACGTATCGTTGCCTTTTCCAACGGTCGTTCATCCGACACCTTTGATGTTGTCCGCCGTCTTCGTGTCCAGCAGATAGCGAATGCTTCGTCATCCAATGTGGGTAAATCTAATCCTCCTTGAAGAGTGAATCTAACCAAACATACCTAGGGCAGCCAAGCCAAAGAGTGACAGAAAGACAGCAATTGAAGCGGTCGAAGCGGGTGGAAGGCCCGTGCTGCTCAAGCTGGATTGAGGCGCAAGCATAAGAGGTTGCGAAGTCTGTGTAGTCGGTGCAGCCTCCGGGCCAGCTGGAACATTTGAAGGAGAGTTCATGAGCGGAGAGAACGTGCTAGCCCCAAGAAACGTTGGACGACGTGTGCGTCAAGCACATAAGCAATAGAAATGATAGACCTCGCAAAACTCGGGGCGGCCTACTATGTAGGCCAGGTATCATTCCCCCTGACGACGGCTGCATCCAATGTGGGAAGGTGGGGATAGACAGCTTGGAGATTATCGATCACTAGTGCACTGGCGGGTGCACCGGAACCATGATGGACGACATAGTCACGGCGGCGGGTGTGAAAAGTGCAAGTTTGAAGATGCGCTGTGACTAAGAATAAGGTAGTCCGCTTGAAAAACGCTGAGCGGGCAAGAGCACCGTCACACAGGCCACAGCCCTAACCGTAAAACCAGTCGCTGCCATTCAGTGTCAGCCAACTTGATGAATTCAATGATGGTGCATGGGCTGGATTCGACATGTGCGTAGATGTGGCAATACAACTTTACGTGACGAACTAATGTCGAGACGCGTGTGCTAGATCGTGTCTATCAGGATATTCGATATAGCTCTGTGCAGCGACCGTGCTCCTTCACCGGCGTGGTAGTTCGGTAGAGCCTTGGTGACCAAAGACTCTACATCTTGAGGAGACAATGACTTGGAAGCGGCGCCCGCGAGGGCATAGACGGCCTCCGCGGAAATAGCCTTCTTCTCATCCAGTGTGAAGGGCACAAAGGGAAGGACGGTAGTGACACGAGAAACTAATGAAGGCTGTTAAGGGTGTGTAAGCCAAGGTTTTCGCAAACAGAAAATAAATCATACCCCGAGGCAATGCGAGACACGGGGTCGTAGCATATCCGTTAGCTCGAGGTAATCCTCGCGGGACATTCGCTTGTCTGGTTCCGCGCGATTCTCGTGGTGTTCGAAGACCAACTCATGACCAACGTTCGATGTGCCGAGCCAAATGACATTGCGTGCATCGACATGACGCTTTCCGGCCTCCAAGGAACATCGACCTGCCAGGGGATGAGCGGGATCGCATGGAATTCAACGTTGAATACGAACCCAGTTCCCATGGCATAAGGAGAGACCAGAGCGCCTTCTGATCTTCAACTTTCTCAATTTCCTGGAATATTGCATGAGACCTACGTTCAACCTATCAATGTAGGACACTCACGTCCAAAACAACTACACATCTCTTCCCCTCATTTTCAATCAAGAATTCTGCGAGTGTACATGAAGAAGGTTCCTGCAAAGTCGTTAGTTGCCATCTGATGAGTCTGTGTGAGAGTCTGCCTTACTTCGTATGGACTCATAGAATATGACTGCCAGATGTCATGAGTGGATTGGAGAGTAGTCATATTTACAGTATGAGTAGGGACATCAAGCAAGGATCCAACTATTCAACGGTGTCAGAAACCAAATTGTACATGATGGAAACAGACGTACATTTCCGTGCCAGCAAGCTCTTCCCGTGACCGCTCGGACCTGCGTTAGAATTTGTACGGCTTCAAATGCCAGCAAACGGAACCACGCACCACACAGCAAAACCACGATAGGAGCCACGGCCAACTTCTGGGAATGCATGCTGAGAACACGGAACAATTGCTCCAATGCCCAGTCTTGACCAATGACATCATACCGAACCCGTGTCAAAGGGCGGAAGAACGAGCGGTATATTAACTGCGAAGTTTGGCGGGTATGAGCTGCATCGGCTCGGGCGACGAAGTATCTGTGCATAAGGGGTGAATAAGCCAGGAAACGAAGCGAATGGCCAAATTACCGTGTGGCTGGATCCATCCCTTCCAATGTGGTTTCCGGAGGCGGATCACTTGATTCCCCTTCCTCTATGCGAGGCGCAGGGTTCAAGGTTGGATTCCGCAATGCCGAGGGATTTGCACCGTATGCAAGCAGCGTTTTGACAATTTCTTGTTTGTGCGCTAGCTTATCGTTGGTAAGTGTGAACGCCAAGGCGGATTGGGGTCCAACGGAATCATTTGGACCTGCCTCGCCATTCTCAAGGACTTGGCGCACTTGGTCCACATCGTCACTAGCAATAGCAAAAAGGAGGTTGGGTTTCGGTGTCGCAATGGCGTGAACTGGCGCTGCGAGAATAGAAGCAGGACGCGTCCAGTCATCTGCATGACTGGACTGGATAGGGCGTGACATGGTAGAGCCATCCTCGTCATTCTCTTGTTCCTCGTCCACGGCGTAAGGAAGGATTAATGTTGAAGTCCTCGTAGAAAAACGACGGGTACCATCAGCTGACGTATAGTTTCGAGAGCCTGCTCGATATTGTGATAAACGCCAAGATTTTGGCTGTTGAATCGGGGCAGAGACAGAACGTGAATCGCGACGAGTCGGAGACTGCGACGCGAAGTAGACATCATCGTTTCCTTGCAAAACGAGAGAGTTGGAGCTGGAGCGTTTGAGGGTATGGTGGATTTGCTCGGGTATTTGTTCACATGAAGACGAAAGCTACCGCCAGTTAGCCAGTCATCTCTATGAGGAAACCAAACATACCAATGAATTATGTGAAAACGAAGTCGTAGATGATACACTGTGACTGGGAGATTGCGGTGTAGGTGAGTTGAATGATTGATCTACTGTTGAGTGGTACTTGTTAATGTCGGAGGGTGACTGATGAGCACAGAATGCTCACAGGACAAAATGCTAGATGCTATGCTCGACGAATTGGTAGACAATATGGAAGACCTCTTATTAATGATGGAAGACTAGGCGAGAGGATCAGCAGGGAGGTCAAGGTGTTAGGAAGCCACTGACAAGGCGGAGCTGTCTCAACCCGCCTGTGGGAGGGGCAGACATTGCTTTCACAGGCAATGGCGACCGTGTTGTGAAGGAAACGTGGTTTGCAGAAGAACATGCTGGCGGGGAATCTCTAGCTACATCAGTTCGAATGCGCAACGCCTCTCGGTGTGATGATTTTGTCGCCGCAGGCTAAGTAGTAAGTGAGCCTGAGGGTCGATCAATCAAATTTGCTCACAAACCTGCGGTTTATGGCGCCGGAATCCCAGTGGGACCATAGTACTCCCAATCTCCCTAGCCTGCAATCGAGTAGACGTGCGTGTGGGATAAGAAGATTCCATGTCGTTAGCGGGATTTGCCTTCGGAATGAGTTCGGCCAGGGGGGAACGCAAAAATGATCTCCGCCCAGTCAGAAGAGGGCGGAGGACAGTTTCAGACCGTGGAGAATCTGTACCGGAATTACCAGGCTCGCTGCCAGAACTTGAAGAGGATACCCTTTGGACATGGGGTGCAAGATCCAGAGACCGGGGGTGATCCTGTTGAGAGGATTCCTCTATGAGACCAGACACATCCGAAGGTGGCGTGTCCTTATGAGCGGGACTAAGGAACTCTGAGCCATCGTCGGAAGTACCATCATCAAAATACTGGTCATAAAGCGACTGGACAGAATCGGATCGACCCGTCTGTTCCAGTGGCGGCGGCGGCGACCTCGATATATCAGGAGTATCTCCTGGAGTAGCCGCAGGGGGCGACTTTCCTTTCACAGTGAGATCGGATGCGGCTCGACTCCTTCGCAGAGTAAAATCAGTGTCGGAATCAAGGCACCCGACCGAAGGGAGCTGGCTTGGTCTCGCTTTTTCCGTCAGGTCGCAACCCGAGTGTATCCGTTCCATTTCTTCATCCTGTGACATTGCGTATGTGTTCAACACATCCTCTTCGAGATGCACGACGGCTGCTTCGGACAGGACAGACGTATCTTCTTCACCACCGAGGGAAGAGTGTCCGACAATTTCAGCCGGAAGAAAAGGAGGAAGAGGGAACGACAAGCGTTGACTGAAACTGTCGCACTCGGAGAATCCAGTGACTTCGTCGGACCCCAGACTATTCTCCACAGCCAGGGTTTGGTCTGCCTCAGTTGCGGCATATTCTGCGAGGCAACCGTGCAAAGCGAGGGGCAGTGGCTCTTGGGACCTGGAATCGTTGCCATCGGCATCTGCAGCTGCGCACCTGAGAACGTCATTGACCGTAGATGGGACGTGGAAACTCTCCGCGAATGAGCTTGATTTCGGAGAGAGTCTAGCGGAATACACAACACAAGACAGACGTTCCTGCGAGGGAACATCACTCTCTGAGACGAATTTCTGAGCATCACAGGCACCTGGAGAAGCATAGTTGAGAACGTTCTTGACCGAAGATGAACTATGAGAGCCCTCTGCTGACAAGCTCGATTTCGGAAGGTGCTCTTCAAAATAAAAACCACCAGACAAGTGTTGCCGCGGGGCAATAGCATTCACTGGAAGCCTGTCATGCATTCCATCCGCGTCTTGCGAAGCATAGTCGAGAACGTCCTTGACCGAAGACTGACTGAGGGGACTCTCCACGCATGAACTCGGTTTGGGACCAGACGAGCGTTTCCGAGGGGAAAATTCCCGAACATCACTGGTACCTGCAGGAGAGCCAAGAAGCTCCTTGCACGAAGATGGACTGTAAGAGCAGATTGACGGGTTCGATTTCGGAGAGCGCCGATCGTAATGCAAATTACCATGCAAACATTCCCGCAGAGCAGCAACATTTTCTGGGGCAGATTCCCGATGATCATCAGCACCGGGAGAAGTAGAGCTGCAGCTGACCGAATGAGAAAGCTCTGCTGATGGGCTCGACTTCGGGGGTTGCTTATCAAAATGGAAAACACCAGACAAACGCTCTCGCGAGGCAACAGCCATTTCTGCAGCAGATCTCCGAACGTCCATGGCCAGAGACAGACCATGGGAGGTATCCAGTGATGGACTTGATATCGGAGAGCGTGAATCATAACGAAAAACACCAGACAGGGATCCCCGTGGGGCAACAACCTTCTCCGTAGCAAGTCCCTGAGGATCATCGGCACTGGCGGAGGCAAACGGCGCGTTCGAGTCGATGGCAACTTCCTCCGGGAGCAGACACTCCTCTGAGGGTCTTTCTTCAGGGGCCTGGGTACTGTCGATCTGACTAACGGGGTGCAAGGACTCGCACACGTGTGAGCCAAAATTGGACTGCTCCGAGTGTTCGTTTGCGTCACTGTAGTGCGAGAGGACCGACGTGTTAGGAGTCGAGCGGCCCGAAATGGATGAAAACAAGGAGTCCTGCTTGATAGGTGATACCCTAGAAGCATCACTCAAGTCCTCGTAGGAAGGTTGCGTTGAAAGCGCAGTCTTGAAGGATAGATTGTCATCGGAAATGAAGGAAAGTTGGTTGCATGAATCTAGATCGTATTCCCTTGTTGGATGAAGATGATCAGGGGAGTACCGCCGCGGAATACGCATCACTGCGCAAACTTCTGATGCCTTGTCGTCTTCTTCGGCCTTCTCTTCTGCAACATGCACTTGCAAAGAGCCACAAGCCCCACCCTCACCCTGTTCTTTGGAAGGCAACGTGCCATAGGCACCCAAAATGGTACATGCAGTATCGTCATTGTCTTCCAAACTCCCCTCAGACTCTACTTCCGCGATGACCTCGATGGGATTGGGAGGAGATGGGCGGAGAGCACCAACATTGTACGATACCCTCTTTTCCCTGAGTGCAGGAGAACAGCGGGAAACTCGCCGAGAATGAGATGGGAACTTCACTGGAGACTGAAAACTTCTTGGCGGAGAATGCGGGAATGAAAGAGGGCCAACCCAACTGCCTCCGTCGGCATATCCTGAATCTATTGAATCCCCTCTCTTGAGCTTGGAAGCCAACGAAGGGATGGGAAACAGCCGGAGCTTGGCCGACAGTTCAACGGGAGACAAAAGGTCCACCGCACCATCCTCAATGGAGCTAGCAACAGCATGCTCCCCGATAATACTATGCCGGGGAGATGCCAATAGCGACACGCCGGTGAACGACGAGAGGGTTGATTGCCTGTTTGACAGGATCACTGTGGGATCCTCATCCCCAGGTTCGTCCATATATTCGCCATCATCTTCGTCATCTTCGGCTTCTGACCCTATCAAAAACGTTTCCGTAGCCTCCACAAAGTAGGATATAGTACCCTCGTCGGCAAATTCGTCGCCGTCATGGTTGGGAAGGAACTTTGCATCTACTTCGGGGAAAAGCGATTCCATGTGGTACCCAGACGGATCAACCAAAGTAGCTTCGGGGTCGGGTTCAAGAATGGAGGATGGTTCTGTATGACTAGAAGCACCTTGCCCTGTCTCCGTATCAGCAACGGTAGTGGTCATCTCAAAGCCGGCGACGAATGAACCGGATCCGGAATGCAAGCCGGTGGGGCTGTGCGCTGTACTCTGGAAGGTGGATGGGATGGTGGTCATTGCTCGGGACGCCGGGACGGTGACTTCGGAGGTGGGAGGATCGGAGGGAGGACCAATGACATCGGAAAGCACGGACAAGAGTCCTGAGTAACGTGACGAGTCTTGAGCAGGGCTTGCAGGGTTTTGCGGACTTGCTAGGTTAGCCGAAGGAGGGCTGGCTGAGTTGACGACGACGGAAGGGGGATCGAAGACGCGCTTGGAAGGGAAATACGACTGTTTGACCTGAATGGAGCTTGGCAGGGGCTGATTGACAGCACTCCTGACCTTAACATCGTGAAGAAAGTTGCAAGAGTCTGCAAAGAGACAACGTCCTTGAGAGAAAAACGGACATGGCCGTGCTGGTACAGGTCAGGCGAGGAATATGGACGAAAAAAAAGAGAATCTTACTTCTCTTCAGCCAGGCTGGTTCTTGAATGGACATGCCAGCAGTTCATCGAGCGTGAACTGGCGCGGACGGGCAACTTGAGAGCATCCAGGAATCAAACCGGGTAACCGGCAAGTTGTTTGAATGTTTGAATGTTTGCAGTTCACAGCCACCATTACTAGTCAGCCACGACTCATGGCAGCCAGAATCGCCCGTCTGACGCTCTTCTCCGGTCCTCAGTGCTCTCTGTGTGAGGTGGGTATCCTGCAGCACTTGGAAATGTCTAGTGACGACTGCACATTTCCAGATTGCCAAGGTCGAACTGGCCAAAGTGAAGAAACAGGTACGCAAGCCGTTCGCTTCCGTTCAGCATTCAAATCTCATCGAGAGCGCCCAGCGAGAGTTCGACCTGGAAGTCATCAATATCCAAGACAAAGGTCAAGAAAGGTGGAAGAAGAAATACGTTTACTGGATACCCGCACTGCATCTCGACGGGAAGGAGATAGCCAAGGGTCGTTGGGATGCCTCCACAGTGCTCGGGGCGTTGGAGCAACGGGAAGCGAAACTAGAGTCCAAACAATCGACGGAATGATGATCAATGGTCCCGGCGACTGTTTCATTGTCGACACTACATCTTCTATAGATCCCTCTGCTCCATTTCTCGATCACTGGTATTCTTGCCTGTACGACAGAATTACCGGTGTCACGCTCGGAGAAGAAGAGGACGAATTACTTCCGTCCGCAGCACAAGACGTCAGACTGTGCTTCAATTGTGGTTCTCCAGACCACGCCGTTTCGTCATGCCCCGAACCCATCGATCGACAGCTGGTCTCATTATCGCGCCAGCTCTTCAATTTCCTCCATCCCAATCTCACTGGACAGGAAACCACCCGCTTCTACATAGCCGAAGGATGGAAGCAACAGCGGCTTGAATGGCTTAGATCTTATGAACCGGGTGTGATTCGCGGTCCTCTTTTACGAGATGCACTCGGGTTACAAGAAGAGGACCAGGGGAACAATGTCGAGTGGCTCCGGAACATGGCATACTGGGGCTACCCTCCTGGATGGGTTGGCTGTCGAGACCCGAAGCAGTTGATTTGTTCCCGCATTCTAAATGATGAGGCGGAAGCTCAGGGCGCCCCTTCAGGATGGGAATCATTCATGATCTTCAAGGGTGCGGACGAAGACGAAGAAATTGACCTGACACTGCTCAGTCTGGGAGGTCCCTCAACAACACCATCATCGGCGAGTTCATTGACCACGTCTGTCGATGTAGAGCCGACTCGGTGGGCCGCCTACCCAAATACATATTTCTCTTCCACAGCCCTCTCTATTTACAACGGCACACCACTAGGCAGGGTCATTTCGTCGCCTTCCCCGGCGAGTGTGACATTCACTCCAGAAAGAAGGGCACTCTGGGAACGCATACTCTATGGTGGCTTGGACACAAATAGAGTCCAATCAGCGCCGCCGTGGAGATTGCCTGGTGCTTTTGGCGCCTCGGCTGTGGAAGACGCTGTCGAGGGTTTTGTTCCCCCTCCACCGTCGACGACGCCTCCACCGCTTCCTCTCACACCAAGCTCCCCCTTTCCTACCTCTACTCCACAGAAATACCCGGTGTTCAGCAGACCATCAACGCCGTCCTCCGGGTCCGAGGGGATTGTTGATATTACCGATGATAGCTCAATGGTCGACATGGATATGTCCGACGATTCTGAATAACATTCATTTGACCTGACACTTAATACTGATCGAATCACGCATGAAACGCAAAATGAATGATATTATACCGGTTTGGTGGGCTAAAGCTACACAACACATCATGCCAGCTGAGAAATACAAATATTACAATAACGGTTATGTGTTAAGTCAGAATGTCCACCAGCAAGGTCCTTTTTGGATACTCGTACGTGTGAATGTCTACAGAGCCTGTGTAGGGTCATCCGTTTATCGTGGCAGTCCGTCATCAATCAATGATTTGGACGCGACATCATAGTGCAGTGGTGCTGGAATTAAAGTGTGGCTCGGAATCACGCGCCGGTGATTGCGAGCGAGAGGCAGAGCGTGCGCTAGTTGGACGTGCGGCATAACGTGGCAGCGTTTCAAGGGGCTTGGAGATGAGGAAGCCTGAAAGACGGTTATTGTCGTGAGAGATGACATTGGTGGAGATGACAAACCTTTCATTCCTGCTGCCTTCTCGCCTTGACGTCCAAAACCGTATCCAGCACGGCTCGCATTCCTTATGGCACCGAACTCGTCAGGACCCTTTTCTTCGTACACTGTCGAAGAAGTAAAAGACTGTCCAGATGATGAGGTAGCAGATCGGTTTAGGTTCGCGGCAGGGGGCAAGTGAGTGGGGAGGGTGTCCTGAGGACCAGCACGCCATGCCCTGATGGAACGTCTTTGCTTTGCCGACTCGCGGAAGATGAGACCAAGAAGCATGTTGAGACAACCGATAACAAAAAGGAAGAAGGCGGCCACGAGGGTGAAATCGTCAACGTGTTGCGAAAGGACTGAAGCGCCGATTCTGAATGAAAATGAGCATGTTGCAGGTCAGACATGATAAGAGTAGACACACAGTCCCTGGAATATGCCCAATGCGCCGAGACCGAACTGAGTCCCCAGCACGGGGAAGAAGCGATCAAAGAATACAGCAGGCCAACCAAGTTCGGACAAAATGAGCGTGATGACTTGGAAGATGATCAAGAGACGATTTATGACCGCCCAGAAAACACCGCCAATCTGATTTGGGACGGTGCTGTCTCTGGGGGGATGTGAGGGTGTGACAAGGAGGGTTCGCTAGACACCTACAGAATGTATTCGCAGTCGACGAAAGCTTCGTTGGCACTGGTGGTATTGCTAGTCTGCTTGGCCGATTGATAGGCGTTCACAGCTTCGATGTCGGTGACAATGACAAGGATACTGCTTGCAAAGACAAGCAAAAGGGAGACGATGCTCAGTACGCGGACAGCATTGAGACCAAAGAAAATGTCTGAATGAAACATGAGTGAACGAATGGGCGTAGAGATGCCAAACACGTACAGGTGCGGATGGGTGCCATGATGAAGAAGAGGTCAAGGATTGTGGGGAGAAAAGCCTAAGACGGGGTGACCCAGCACCGGATGAAAGGAGGGAATGAGATAGATACCCTGTTCTCGGGCCCAACGTTTATATAGTCGACGCATGTTGCCATTGACCAGCGTTCTATTGTTCTCTTCCGAAAGCTGCACAAAAACAGTAGACTTCCTTCCATTACGTAACACACCTTCCATTGTCCTCGTTGCCGAGTTCGCAATTTTAATCCCATTAATATGTTAGTGTATCTGCCCACATCAACGCAAAAAAAAACGTAGCAGCTACCATCAATGCGTACCAAGGGGAAAAACAGCATATACCATAGACTAAAGAATTGCTAGGAATGAGGAGACATGCACGGCAGAATCAAGTCCACATAAAAGACGTCGTTTTAATGCTATATACGTTCGTAGTTGGTCGTGACGCGGAAGTGTCCAGTTTTCATGATGCCGATCACGCAAGTCTTAGCGTGAATAAGCCGGTGGATTCGTGTCCAACTCTATCAACGAGTTCTCGGCAACTCGCCCTCCGTCCGTGTGGAAAATGACACTCGGCGAACGTCCAGAAGCTGTCCGGGGCGCAGCCGGTGTTACAGTATCCGTCGGTGAAGGAGGTTCATCGTTGACGATCTGCAAGACACGTCGTTCGCCAGCGGGAACAGGGCTCCCAGAGCGATTCAATGGTTCAAGAACCACTAGCTCGTCTATATTTGGTGCCCAAGTACTGAGCGATGCCGGAGTCGTTCCGCTGTCTAGTAGCGGTCTTGTGGTACTCAAATGTGAGACCATAGACAATGAACGGGGCTCCCTCTCGACACTAGAAACACTCCGCACCCTTGATCCAGGATGGGTCTGGATGGTTTGGATGGAGCCAGCCGTGGAAGGCCTCGAAGTTCCCGTCTGAGTAGTTCGTAGCAATGGCGTGGTCGAGTGCGACGTGTGGCGGCTGTGTCTACCAGAGTATTCGCTGACAGAGCCATACTGCGACGTCCTAAGCGGCTCGCTGGCCGCCGCAGGGGGAATGACATGCCCGACAAGTCCATATTGGTACGGCCCGGGCTCAGCAACCGATTCGAGTTTGCGACCGTCACGCTCGCGGCGTGCCGGCACATCAGACGCCCAAGCGTCGTCATTGTGGAGTTCCTCCTTCTCAAAGATGTCATCCCATGATCGACGCCTCCGGCTATGAGATATCGTCAGTAAGCACACAAGGCACGAACCACCAAAATTTTACCAGAACCACCAGAGGGATCCCACAACTGCTACCAGTCCAAGGAATCCACCGAGAACACCGCCCACTATCGGCGCCACATTCGTTCCTGACCCTTGCGATGAATCACTTTGCAGGGTAGGGCTTGCGAGCGAAGTAGTAGCTACGTAAACGGAAGAGGGAGGTAGCGTTGTAACCATCGTTACGACGGTCTGCACGACCGAGCCATTTGCAAGTGTGGTCGAGGACGCCGCGACCACTGTGGAGGGCGGGGGAGTAATTTCAACAAGGACAGACGTAGTCACTGGGGTATTTGTAGAAGACTGCGCAGATGTTTGCAACGGAGACGAGGTCGTCTCTCCACTAGGGCATGGAGCAAACAAGGTCTGAGTGGGCTGTGCTTCTGTGACCGGGACGGTTACGACAATCGGCACTTGCGCGGCCTGGCCACCACCTAACGAACCTGATTAGCTCTGTTGTCAATTCTAGAGCGGCCGAAGCGCGACACGGTCTCAGGACGCCAAGGAGGCCGATGCGGAGGATAGGAGGATAATTGGGTGAACGCAAGAGCACTCACCTCCTACAGTGTTCACCTGCGTGACTTGCACAGTTGACACGCACCCGATCGATGAGCCACTGATTGTGCCTGAAGCAACGCACGACTGCTGCACGACGGTGGTCATTACAGGGCTGTCTGCTGCGCTTTGAGAAAACGAGGTGGACGGGGTGAACGTAGTGACTGTGGCATACTGGGTCGCTGTAGGAGTTGGGGTACAGGACATGAAGCTAGACCGGGAAGAGAGCAGACAACCGGCGGGGGAGAGGGAATCACACTGCGAGGAAGAGGAGAAGGAAAGAAGAGAAATGAAAGAACAACGTAAATGAGCGGCCAAAGCTTGACACCGCTCTCGACTGTTTATTTACTAACACCGGTCTTCTATCGGCTCAAAGCGAGAGATGAACCGAGCCAAGGTATATAAGTGGTTACGATAACAAAAACTATACCAACGGAAAGCGACTATGGAATCACTGAAAGATGGGGCAAGTCACTGGTGCTCTTTCGCTGCGCCTCTCGGGTGAGCGTCCTGCGCTCGGCCAATGACGACCAAGAAGCTCGACGCCATCGCTTATCCTCCAAGCCCACAGCCTCGTTTGATACGCCTTCACCCTCCTCCACTTCCACATCACCCAAGCGGACACTGGTGCTGATGTCCAGAACAGGTTCTGCAGAAAATACGGCATCCTCCTGCGGAACAGCTCTGCTACCCTTGCGCACTCTGCGCCACAGCGTTTTGCCCGTCTTCTTCACAAGCTTTGCAAACGCAATGATTGGATCCTCCATGTTCTCGTCTAGCACGTCAGGGTCTGTGGACCATAATAACGATCCACCGTCCTCCTGAATGGCTCGTTTACGGCGTGAACGCGCTGGTACACCAAGAGGTGCCAGGGACCGCTTCCTATTGGGATCAATTTGCGGAAGCGGTGCAAACTTGACGGTGGGAGTCCCTTGAGAAGAACTGGATGAACGGGCATCGCTACACGATGATTCAGGAAGCAGCAGCGTGGGTGGGTCAGTGACGATAGAGGAGTTGGAGTCGGGAGAGGTGGTGGTGACGATGATGGTTACTTCGTGGACTTGATGGACGTCAAATTGGGTTTGGTTTGGCGACATGCTCGGTGTCAGAGCAAGCACGAAATTTTTAAAAAGAATGTGATGTTGAATGAAAGTGAGGCAATGAACTCGAGAAAGTTAGAACCGCCCAGCGTCGCGGCCTGCAGCACCAACGAATTGTCGGACGTGGTGGGCTGAAGAAGAAAAAGTCCAACAGTGACAAATTGATCGACGTTGAATTGCTCCCGCCGCGTGGCACGACATTGAACCGTGATGAGCACGGTTCGTCCCGATTCCCAGTCTCAGCCTCTCCTTCAGTACGGTCGAAAACGATCAAACACCGCACAATCCCTCGCTAGGTTGCCCCCTACCACACCCGCTGTTCAGCTGAAGCTAGGCGACTCCAAAGTTCTCAACACCTGGGTCCACGACCCAAAGGAGTCACCCAAAGTCATCCTCAATCAATCATGGTGGCCCGGCGTAGCAGAGGGAGACCTGCTGCATGTAACCCAGTCTGGAGACACTTGCGGTTATCTTTTTACCGTGCCCAAAGATGAAGGCTGCCCAAAACCAACACTCCAGGTAGTCCTCTCAGTTCACCCTCTCAGTCCCGGATCCTCTCTGATCATTTCAGATATCTTTACCCAGAAATGCTGCTGATGCATTTGGCATGAAAAATAACACCGAAGTCACCGTGACCAAGGTGCACGACATCGCACTGCATTCGTTTCATTTACTCACACGGATGTCTAGGTAGACAAGGAAAGCCATTCGGCCGACTATGTCGAGCTCTCTTTTGCCGATCAGTACTTGGGCCGCAACGAGATGTGGAGGCTCGGTAAACATCTGGCCGGTCAATGTGTCTTTGTCGACCAAGATATTTCCTTCATCGGCGTGATCGCCGCAAAAGTTCAGAGTATCTATGTCAAAGGCCAACAGGTGGGATCAACTGCGCTTTCGCAACCACCTCTTTGTTCTCTTGACATTTTCCACGCCAGGTGTCCTCAGGTTATGTGACGCCAAGGACCAAATCAATTTATAGGTCCTTGTCGGCCAAGGTCACCATATTCATCCAAGTTTGTCGTGAGCTCTGGCAGTTTGCTGGAGACGGTGAGCGTTTTTATGAAAAGATCGTCCATTCTTTTCTCCCGACGCTTTTTTCAAAATGGCGAGAAGCGGGCACAGATCATACCGTCACAATTGTCTTGATCTCCAGAGTTCACTACGATACGACGGAACTAGAGTATGCTGCGGGACCCTTGCGTCGCGACGAGGATGGACGGTGGTACAAGGATTTTTTCAAGGTCATCACAGACTTGGAAGTCATCAATGACTGGAATCCAACCCTGTTTCTCCTCAAAGACTCCTTCTGGGCCTTTCAGCGGGACATTCTCCTAGCGCACCACTATCACCAAGCTTCCGTGGAGTCTACCAAACCCGGCCATGTGCGTTTGATCGGCCAAATATCATATGCTCATGATGGCCCCATTCTCGAAGCACTTAACCTGGGTCTCAATCCCAATGAGACCCACTACATCGACCGTTCTTTGTCGTCAACGGGAGTCTCGACAATCATCATAACACCAGGAACTGGATACTTTCGTGTATCCAAACAACTCTTACGCTTGACGACGACCAGAATGTTGGACCAAGGATTCGGGCTTGACCTCGTCTCTCTTGCAAAAGCTCCCTTGCATCAGAGTCCCATCTTCAGCTTCCAAGGGTACGAGCCCAAGTTTGACAGAGACGCAAAAAACAGCGTCCGTGACTTGGATCCGCTATGGGGTGGCGATGAGACGCCTAATGATGCAATTACACGGGAGAAACTGACCTTTTGGTGGGAACCATTCTGGATTGGCGTAACATTCTGGGACAAGCAAATGGACTTGCCCTTTCGCAAGGATAGGTCAGTTTCGAGGCAATCCAAGTTTTCTTGAAAGCCAAACTGACGTCTGGATTGTGCCAGGTTCATTGCGAGGGCCAAAATGCACGAAATACAGATGCTCGGACTGCTGGAGCATGACGTCCTTTCGACTATTGAAGTTCCTTTCTTGCCCGAATTTCGAGACATGTTAGTAACCCCTCGAGATTCGTTCAATGATGACAGACCTCCATCGGCGCCTGAGGCGGAGCAGGCAGACTTAGACGTCTTTGCGTCCAAGAAGGAAAATCGGCTCGCGGTTAGCACTCGGACTTCATTTGCATCAAGTACAAGCAGCACAGTGGTTCCTTCGTCTTATCGCACACCTACGGTCACCGAAAGGCGCGGGCTGGCTTCGCAGCGCATCTCCATTGCCTCTTCTCGCTTCATGCCAATTGAAG
The DNA here is from genome assembly GCA_015039435.1 of Imleria badia. Classification (NCBI taxonomy): domain Eukaryota; kingdom Fungi; phylum Basidiomycota; class Agaricomycetes; order Boletales; family Boletaceae; genus Imleria; species Imleria badia. Next base: position 796,785 of record MU130751.1, on the reverse strand, counting down.
AAAGCCCGCGTCGAATCATCATGGACCTTCCGCCCGAAGGTAACGAGGATGGTCCAGTACCTTCGGTCACTGGACTGAGTACTTCCCCGTCTCAGTCCTCCATCAGGTCTGGTCGCTCCGTCTCCACGACAATCTCGACTGTCGCGACAGCCAACAGTATCACACCACCTTCCGCGGCGTCCCGGCTCGCGAAGCTCGCTCCTTCTTGGCTGTACAATCCCTTTCGTAGTAACTTGACAGCTGAGCCACAACCATCGCCAAGCACCTCGATGCACAATCTCACGCCAACAACACCCACCCCATCCGTTCGCGTCCCCATCACTCCGAATCGATCAGTGACACCAACTGCATCCATCTCACGTTCACCCCAGCCCATGGCTATCATACAAACTGCCTCGGGTAGGACCACACTTAGTCGCACGTACGAAGAAGAACCACCAATGGCAATCCCTCATCGTGGTTCTATGTCGCGATACTCACCCATGAGTACACCACCCCGTGACGAACTGACATTCGGAAAACGTCGTAGCACCACTCTCACATCGCTCAACATACCGCTATCATCCACATCACCACAGTCAAGCCCCCGGACAAATCCTTCACGTCCCCAGTTTGCCGTTTCATACGCACAATCTTCGCTCGCTCGCCGCTGGGAACACATTTTCCCCACCCCGACATACAAACACGAGGTCAAGTGGAAATCGATGATCACACCTGCTTGCCTTCCCCTTACCGTGGACCACTTCCCGAGTAGCGCAGAATTGGAATCTTCGTGTGATGTTTTCTCGTACGACTTCGTCGTGGATCCCACCGAAATGCGTTCGTTCTTGGTCAAGCCGCCGAACGTGCAGGGCACAGTCGATGAAGTCCGCCGTGCTTGGGCGCTGGTTGTGATGCGAGGCATGGTCGCCGTCCGACTTGCCCAAGGCTTCCAATTCGTGCTTCGTTCCCAAAACTCGTCGGACGGAAAGTCGATTTTGCAACGCACCAAGTCGTTCATGAGCGAGGAAAACGTCACGCCCAAGCCAGGCGGCGCAGCTGAAGTCTTGAACTCGACCAGGGATCCCGTATATCTGAGTATGAGTAACGAAATGCACCTCATATCCTATACTGGGGAGGCGATCCAGGTCCGTCGATATGTCCGCAGGATGCCTCCAACGCAGCCCTTTGACTACGAGTGCTTGATCTGGCCCAAGTTGGGAGTCGGGTACACAGAACTAAAGACCAAGTTCGTGTCACATGGACTGGAGAACTATGGATGGAATAGGTGAGCAAGGCATACGACACGAAAAAGATACGCTCGACTCAATCTTGGACAGACTGGATATGTTAGTCGCGGGCTATGAGCACCAGTTCAACGAGTCCTTGCGTTACTGGCGTACCCGATTCGTCGTCATTCCGTCAGCCGAGGAACCAGAGATAACAAGCTGGCCCAGTGGGGAGAAAATGGACGAAGAAGAGATTCGCTTGATGGGTATTGACAAGCTCGCAGAGATATTCACCAAGGCGCGTTGGCAGTCATTAGATGAACGCGGACAACAGCTACCTCCTGTCAGGTTCCTGCCCACCACATTGGGTCCCGCCCATTCAGTTCTAGACGAGTCCCTGGTGTCGCAACTCGAGGAGATACACGCTGCCGGTCCACTCAAGAAGAAGATGAAGAGTGAGCGGGAAATTGCGGACATGTCTCTCTCCGCCATTGCAAAGGCAATGCGCGACGACGACGGTGTACCCATCAAACTCCATCGATGGCACCGAAAGAAATACCCAGACTCGTTCACAGCATTCGATTTCGTCTCATGGCTTGTCCGGGAATTCAGAGACGTCTCCTCGAGAGAACAGGGGACGGAATGGGGGGCGAAACTGCTCGATCAAGGTCTCTTTATCCATTGCGCGGGTCGTCACGGGTTCTTGGACGGGTGAGTGGCGTCACCTTGGTGTTCAAGTTTGGGCAACCAATGCGTTTTAGCCACTACTTTTATCAGCTCAGTGGAGAGTACGCAACCGTGAGCACGCCTTCCAGAGGGTGGTTCAAAGCCAGGCACACACCGTACGATGACACCCTGATTGGGCGAAGTTACTACCCGTCTCACCCGGCCAAGCCAGCTGGGGTCAGCCCAAAGCGGACGAGGAAACGTATGATCCTTACGCAGAGTATGATTATCGATGTCGACCCTGGAAAAGTGGGGCCTGACTCCTTTGAGCGTTCCTTCTCTGTGCTGACACGGACTCTATTACACAGAAAAGTGACTTGGCGGAGACTGCTATCCTGCACCATGACATCATACAGAACCCGGGCACAGTCTTCCATTTCGAGCTTCAATGGATTGGGACCACTGCTCGATGCATCGAGGACATGCTTCGACAATGGAGCAGAGCGATCGAGAGGTATGGACTGAAGCTCGTGGAGGCATATGTCACCGAAATCAGCGACGTCCGGGATCGTAACGCGTTTCAGTCATGCTTCCCCTTGCGCCTGGCGGTTCCCCCTCCGATTGTCCTTGACCTTGAAAAGAGGATCCCAGAATACACACAGTCAACGCACTATTTCGAATATGCACTTTTGAGGCGATTTGGGTTCATCATCGACATCGAAGCGATGAACATGTACCCCAAGGATGTGGACGTGGTTTACTCCTATCGTCGCGCTCCGTTCGAATACTCACAGTTTGTTCACCGATCAGGAGTTGCGTTCGTGCAGGTGTTGCGGGGTTCACAGGGTTTCCTCTTCTTAACGAACCGGCTCATGGGTGCTGGCCGCATTGGAACGGCGATGAAGAGCAGAGATAGACCTGCGGTCGCTGCCGATGAAATCCGTTCCAAGCTTCAGGAGTTTTGTTCCGATAAAGTCGCTCTGACGAAATTTTACGACGAAGAACTTGCTGCTCTTGGTCCGGATGATCCACCTCCGTTGAGTATATAGGTATCGGAATGCAATCTGGTCGATTGAGGAACGTGTGATAAGAATGTAATTGACTCCGGAAGGGTTACGATACGGAGCTTGCATTAACAAGCACCTCGCGGCCATTGCTTCGCACTGAACGTCGCAAAGGGTCTTTTGAAAGGGGCTTGCGCATGTCTGTGGACGTTGAGCGACTGTCGCGGACCGGAGGAACGAATCTGGACTCACCAAACGCATCCTCCTCGTCTTTTCCACCTTTACCGACGCCAAGCGTGCCATAATACTCCCTCACTCTGCGATACACGCTGTACCCGAATCCCTCGTACATGTTTATTGCGAGTGCGTTGTTACAGCGGACGTAAAGATCAACAAAGAATCCCTTGTAATGTTCATCAGAAACAAGTTCTAGACGGTTGACCATGCTGCGTGCGAGGGAAAGGCGACGATACTCGGGGGCGACGGTGAGCGCGGTGATGTGGCCATGCCATTCGGATGACGGGCCTTCGGCCTTTCCGAGTACTGTACGAAGACGGTGAGGGATCGATAAGATATCCGGGGATGAAGGCCTACTATAGCCCATCATACGCCCGCTGGGTGCTTCTTGAACGCAGCACAGATCAGGCCATCGTGAGAGATAGGACAAGTAAAAGCTGATGCCATACTACAGGCGATATGTCATTCCTGTAGATAGAGGCTGTCCAACATCACGTACGGTTTCTGTCCAGACGTCCAAGTTTCTGGGTGTGGCCTAAGGCGAGTTTCGGAAGACATGGTAGAACTTACACGTTGTTAAACTTGAACATGTCTGTGGCCATGAACGGTCTTATGACGCTCATTGTAGCAGACGATAGATCGCGTAACGATGGAGACTTTGCCTAAACGAGCGAAAAGGTTTCACCACCCTTTGGATCCTAACATGAACAAACACATATTGCAGTGCACGGTGTCCCTGCTCTTGTTCACAGCCAATCCACGGTCGCTTGGGCACGGTGACCCCTGGAACCTTATTCTCTGTTCTGTCTATTTCACTGTATCAATGTATCAGCAATTTTCTGCGACTGCACCCCCTGACTATGAACATACCCCGTTGATGGGGTCCCTCTCTGCAGGCCCAAGCACAGTGGCCCCGCATGCCACGACGACGACACCGACTTCACATCAAAAGCCACCCCCGCTCGTCGCGACGGGCGACTGGGCACACGAACTCGTTCAACTCGCAAAAACCGCGGAGCTCAAGTAGGTTCACAGAGATCCCCCCCACGAGGGTCCTTCTCCTCGGTTAAAACGACATCCCATCATGACTAGACTGATCGCATTGTACCTCTTAGGAAACATTCCCTGACCTTGCAACTCCATACGGCGCACATCGTATCCGCACATGCCAGTCTGGAACAAAAGGACAAGGCCATCCAAGATCTCAGGGAACAGAAAAACAAGTACGTTTGATTGGCGTTGCTACATCACATTCATCGTCAACCATCATTCATGATATTCTCATTCTCCCCCCCATTTCGCCACACCACATGCGTTCTAATCACACGTTATTCTGATCCATTTTTGTATGATGCAGACTTGACAGCGAGCGGACACGATTACTCAATGCTCTCGCAGAGGTTCGAGCGTCTTCTTTCGCAAGGAACGTGCCTACTGATCAGATGCATCGATTGCCCATCAGATAAATTCAGATCGCGACAAGGTAGATCATTTGGTTGGATGACATGAGATGGATAAGGTCTTACGATTATCTAGGCTGACCTGCTTGAAGCAACTATTTCGCGAGAGTACGCCTGGATTCCCCTGCACGGATATTGTCGGATACTGACAGTCGGACCGAAGGTGTGCGGAGCTTCGCCAGCAGATCGCTGCCCTACAAGATGGGGAATATGCGGCAGCCAAAACGGAAGTGGACCGGTTGCGTCAAGAGCTCGGGCAGGCGCCGCTCCCACCGTTACAGGCTACTTTGGATGAGAAGACATCTCAGTGAGTAAACGATTTCCACGCTAGTGGCAAAAGTGTTTCTTTGGGGGCAGCAGTTCCGGCAGAGAGACCGGTGCATCTGATCGCTAGCCGAGTTTGGACACGTGTAACAGATGGATGACCGAAGCTAGAACGCCCGACTATTCTTATCCGAATCTCCTTTCTGTAATGGAACGTGTGCTCACATTACACTCACTCGGCAACTATGCTATATAGGTACTTGCGCGATCGCCGGGTAAACGGTGAGAAACGGAGCGCGGGTGACGTGAACCAAGAAGCACCATCGGGGACAACCAAACGGCCAAGGGGACGGCCAAAGGGAAGCAAGAACCGGGCAAGCAGGACGGGTGGAAACGGATCAGGAGGGACAGCGGGTGTGTAGCTTAAATGACATGATGATTTTGATGACATTGTATATACCCGCAATGAGATGATGAATCCATGTAACTAGGATGGGGTAATTGGCTGTCTGTTTGAACTAGTAACAATTTGGATAGATTGGCGAATAATGTGTCTCATCAGAGTGATTGCTTTGTTGGGTGAGACGAGCCGGTTTGTAATTTGCCGTAGTGCTTCGTGCGTGCACCGGCCGATTATCGATTAATGACAGTCAGCAAACACCCGGCGATGCCGTCGCTTAGTCAGAGTCATGGCACGGTCAGGGGGAGTCACTAATAATCATTACGGTGCCTTCCCAGACTTCCCCACAGGGACGAGTCAAAGCGTACAATGGGAATCCAAGCGTGGTGGACTGCGGCGCGGTGTGTGCGGCTGTGGGGTGGTAGTGAGCAGCAACAGAAGGACGTGGACAGATCGCAGCGGGCGTGCGGAGCGTTCCACAACTAGTGGTGATGATGTAAGCTGGTTCGAGGGAATAATTCGATTGTTTCCCCTCGCTCGGCTCTGACTCGGATTCAGAATTGCATTGCTAATCCTTCTCCCTTGTCACTTCCTTCCCTTTTCGTCATCGTCCGATTCGGCCCTTTCGTTCGCCCGGGTCCCCTTTATAACAACCCGTCATGGCACCCTCTCCTCCTCTCCACCACAACCATGGTTCGCTCCCCGCTCCACCACGCAAGCCTCGTAGACTCTGCTCTCCACTCCCCTGCTCTCCTCGAGCTCCTCGACATCAAGTTCTCCCGACCTGTCGTCGGTAAGTCCTCCGCACCATCCACTGCTACCCCCTACTGACCTCCTTTTCAGAATATGTCATTGACGCAGTCGTGGATACAGTGGATTATGCAATGGGTCGCCCGTCCTCATCTCGTCGCGGCCGCGCTCTTTCGCGCCGCTCTGAACATGCCGCATTTGCCACCTTTGTCACCAATGTCCTCACCCGTGCCGAGGTCACTATCCCCACCATCCTCGTTTCGCTCGTCTACATAGACAGGGCAAAGCCTCATCTTCAAATCGCACTCGAGGAGTGGGCGTGTGAGCGCGTCTTTCTCGGCGCTGTAATGGTTGCGAGCAAGGTACATTTCCTTTCTTTCCCTTCCCATGTCACCCGTTCCTCACCCTGTCTCGATTCTAGTATCTCAACGATTCCACTCTCAAAAATATTCACTGGGCGCTATGCACGGGCGTGTTTGGCAAGCGTGATGTTGGCCGCATTGAGCGAGAGTTCCTGGATGTGCTTGACTTTGAGCTGTCTGTCACCGAAGCCGACATTCTGAGCCACCACGATTCGCTTTCTGCGGTCGCCTTGCCTTCTCACAGCTATCGTCGCCACGCGGATCCCCACACGCGAACTCATTATCATCCTGCAAACCACGCTGTTTGCCCGGACCTGGATCCTTCCAGTCCCAAATCGTCTTCATCTGGGAGCTCTCCCGCACCACTCACACCAGAGACGCACGTCGATCCCACTTATGGGACACATCCCAAAGTGTCCCATGAGAACATGGACGACACTACCACTCGGGTGGTGCCTGTCGTATCAAAACAATCCCAGCCCTTGGGATCCACAATGGACTTGATCCGGGCTTTTCCCATTCCCGTGTCACATTCGTATTCACAATCTTCTGCACCTTCGCACCAGCCACACCATCGTTCTTCGCATCGCCCATATTATCCGATGACACAAGTCACTGTATAGCTATTTTTCTTCTCTTTTCCGATCTAATGAAATCGTGGTGTCGCTATATTTTTTGACATATACCACACTCTCGCATCTACTTATCTATATCATGTTTCTTCTACTCGAATGGCAATCAAGTATTACCTCGCTCTGCATTACTTGTGTGATCATGAGTTCAGAGTTGGCTTCCACCGGCAATTCAAGTTGCGTGCGGTGTGCTGTGTTTTCGACACAGCAAGCATCAATTTACCGGCAGAGTCGTGTGAGGCTTGGCACTGGCAGCGACGTCGGACGTGCGGCTGGGTCGGACCCGTTACATATGCCCATTGTTCTGATTTGAGCAGCTTCACAGCATTGTCAACCTAAACGATATTTGCATAGTACAGCATCCCACCACAGCTACAGTCTGACTGACGATCTTGTCCCAACGCCGAGTGACTCATCCATGCTTTGCCAAGTCCGTGGTGACGACACCCCGAGTCGACGCCGTGATGCGGCATTCAACGGGTCGACCAGAAAAATCGCTCCGATGGAGAGCTCTTTCCGCGTGATGGATTCTCTCAAGCCAGTTCGCGCTCAGAGTTCACGTACGTTACCCCATCGGCCGGAGACGACGTGGCGCACTGCGCTCCCCCTGCCATGACTGTCCCTATCGCCACTTTTTTTCCAACGTGCCACTGCCCAAGCTTACCTTGAACTACCAGCCATGTACGCGCGTTGCGGTACATGCAGCAACGCGTCATCCTTTCGAGTCAAGTCGTGCGGCTTATGCCAGTTCTCACATGGTCGACGTCGGTCCGTGGGGATCCCCGAGCCGAGTACCAAGGCAGAGGTCTGAGACCGACCCCGCCCTAATAAGCATTCCTGGTGGCTTATTTCGCCCCTGGTCATGCGGATATAAATGTCCGGGGACGGACCTGATCGTTCCTGCTCTCAAACCCCGAACAAGGGCTATTCGGGTGACCGTGCCAAGTGGACCTATGGACCGAAAGACGCATTTGACCTAGATCGGCTTGATGCGGGGGGCCAGTGCCTAGTGCCTTGCGCTGCGGCGCGATAAAGAGGCACTCAGGAACCCTTTTAGAGGTGGGTGTGTTCCAGTTGCCTCCGTCGGCTGACCGATTCGCTGACCTACAATCCGCTCACCGGGCTCGATTGGCCCACATGATCAATAGCGAATGGTCATTTATAAAAGTTTCCTATGTATGGCATAAAGTCCAATAGTTGAAACATGACATCGTGGGGGTATCGTTTCCTAGTGAAATACAGAGTAGAGCGTGAATTTTACACGAAAAATGTCCTTGAGCACTAGGGAATATATATCTTGGAGTAGCCTTCCACGCTAGCGCGGCGGTCAGACGAGGGTTCTAGACTAACCGAATCCGTTACGTACTTTGTTCGACAGCACGGGCACGTGTGCTTTGAGACGGATGTGCGCGACGCCAAGTTTTGTCGACAGTCGTCGCAAAGCGCAAGACAACTGCGAGTGTCAATCGAGCTCCAACGGCGCAATGCCAAGGGTGCTCACCGACACGGCCAGCAAATAATCTGACGCGGCTCCACTGTGCATATGACACAGTTCCTTCTTGCGTCATCGAGCGTATCTTGGGTTCGCGAGACGACAGCGCCTGGTCTTCGCGCGTCCATCACGTCTGCCCACCCGTCCTTGGTGTCTTGGTGCAGCGTGCCGGTCGTGGAGCCAGACACCAACTGGCTGAAACGACGCCGCGTCAGCGGAGACGACGAATGGTCAGCCAGGTGGGCTAATAAATGGGAGGCGGATGTCGATGTCGCGACGGCGGAGGAAAGATCTGCATAGAGACCGACAGCTTCGACTTGATTATCGTACGGGTTGTGCTCTGCATTGTCGGACATGGAGGAGACAGTTTCGACAGAGTTTGAACGCGACGACGAGCTCGGTTCGTATTCATCGTATTCATCGTCGCTGAGTTGTTCATCGCGAATAAATCTATCATAGATATCTCGTTCATCTGGAGAAGCGGTGTCTTCTGTATTCGGAAAGGATAGGGGATGAGAGTGGGGCCTCTTGAAGAAATCACGCAAGAGCGTGTACAGTCGTTTGAGAAAGCGGGCTACTCCGACAATAAATTTGACAAATTCGCGACACCAGGCGAGGTCCAACCAAAGATCGCCGTCGTTGGAAATCACCTTTACATTCTTGATTTCGTTTGCGAATCCTTTCTTGGTTCGGCGGTTCTTGCCGTACCCTTCGAGCGAGTGTGAGATGGAGTCGACACCAAAGCGGCTGAGCTCGACCGTGCCGACATCTGTGTGATCGAGAGAGGGAGACATGAGAGCGACGCCGCCGACCTCGTTGCCGAGACCGGCAACGCTGGACGTCTCGAGACTTGCGGTACCCATGCGGAGGAGAGCGATAGAAAAGTCTTCGTAGAGCCGTGGTAATAGAGCGGCGTGGTGACCGAATAGGGGTCTGGATACGGCACCTTCTGCCACGATCTGAGTGAGGGCATTGAGAAAGATGGCGAGCAAAGTGACGAAAAGGAGGACGGATTCGAAGAGACAGGGTATGTAGTTGAGAAGGGGATAAGTGGAGTCGGAGAACCAGAGAACCCAATGGAAATGAAAGAGGGCGATGATGGATACAAATGCGGAAGGGATGAGGCGATGATTTGACCATGACTGCCTTATTCCGAGACAATGCATGATTGTGAGCTAGGGAGGGGTTGAGTTTCTCGGCAGATGGAGAGAGGGGTGTGACGGACTTGTAAGAGCGGGAGAATGAGGGTGAACACGACGTGTTTATCCGGACGGGATGGGAGACCATGCAGCTTTGTGGCGTGAGTCATTGGCGATGAGTAAACGTGCAAGAGAAAGGCATAGCCGAACTGTGTGAGAGGAGATATCAGGGTTATCAAGGAGACACGCGGCAGGATGACATACGAGATTGAAGGGAGAAGCGCTGCTGTTTGCGCCTTCCAAGCCACGAGTAAGCGCTTCTACACAGAGTGCACCGCAGACGGTGCAGAACGTAAGCCAGCAGAGGGCTGCAGTGTCGTAGCGTGCGACCCATGCAGCGAGGGGGAGAAGAGAATCGGAAGAGGGAAACTTGTGCGCGGTCTGGACAAGGGTGGTGGACCAGAGCAAGAGGGACTTTGATAAGAAGTAGAGGGAGGGGAGACGGAGGATAAGACGGACGAGGGAAGAGGAGAAGTCGAGGGGGAATATGGTGCGATATGCGATGCGGGGAAAGAAGCTCCGTGGACGGGGTACGCGACGGACTGTATGTCTTGGTGGAACGACGATGTTTTGTATGCGATGGATGAGTACGGCCTGGAATGTGTGTGAGCGACAGGCTACAATTGAGGTGGGGGAGTACCATGACGATGAGGCCGAGAATGTAGCCCGATGTGAGGAATCCCCATGGCCCGGGGAGCGGCGATGCGATGAAGCGAGTGAGCGAGTTCGCTGCGTTGGATGCCATGGTACAAGTCAATTCTCGATTAGTCAGCTCACATGTTCTCCCTCCTCGCTGCCACTCAGCCAGCCATTCAACTCAACGCCACAGCCATACGCGTGCTCGACAGTCCACCCGCATTCTACTCGCGTCTGCTCGTGCGTGCTCTTGTCTGTCTCTCACCCGACGCTGATCCCACACAGCACATTGTACGCCGCGCAAAGCGACGCATCTTTCTCTCCTCCCTCTACCTCGGCGCCTCCGAGCACCAGCTGGTCCGTGTCCCCACAACCCCCGTCCGTCCGCTCACCCGCTCTAGCTAGCATCACTCGACACCGCCCTCCGCGAAAACGACCGTCTCCACCTCCACCTCACCCTCGACTACAACCGCTCAACCCGTCCCGGCCCCGACTCGCCCGTCCTCGCCCTCCTCCCTCTTTTGCGCGCACATGGCTCCAGGGTACACGTCTCCCTCTTTCGCAGCCCAAATCTCAGCGGTCCCGTCACCACACTCGTCCCGCCCCGCTTCAACGAGGGTTGGGGCACCTGGCACCCAAAAATATACGGAGCCGACGACGACGTCATCATCACCGGGTCCGTCTTGCCCTCGCTTGGTCCCGCTCCAGCTAACCCCCCACAGCGCCAACCTCAATAGATCCTACTTTACCAATCGCCAAGACCGCTACCTCCATTTCAAGGCCCAGCCAAAGCTTGCAGACTATTGCTTCTCCTTTCTCCAGCTCATATCCTCCTTTTCGTATAACATACTCTCCTCACCCGGCATAGACGCCCCCGTAATACAATGGCCCGACCCATCCATTCAGCCTTGGAAGATCCAGTCCAAGGTCCACGATGCATTGTGCAAATTTCAGGCTTCCCGTCTCACGTCCTCGCTTCCTACGCACGACACTGTCCTATTTCCCGTCATACAAGGCGGTCAGTTCAACATCCGCGAAGAAGAGCGCACCTTGTCAACCATATTTGATCACTTGGCATCCAACCGCGGTCCCACCCCTGCGATCACTTGGACCAGCGGTTACTTTGGCCTTTACAAACCCTACCAAGACCTGATTCTCAAATCTCCTGCCGCATGTGAAGTCATCGCCGCAGGCCCAAAGGTGCTGCATGTACCCTCCCATTACCCGTGTATTGCTAATATATCGCAGGCAAACGGCTTCTACGGCTCCCGTGGACTCTCTGGTCTCATACCCGAAGGATATACCTTGTTGGAGCAGAGGTTCATGCGTGCAGTTCGTGCAGCTGGTCGACTATCCGATCAACGCGACGATCCCGTCTCTCTTTCAGAATGGGAACGTCCAGGTTGGACCTACCACGCCAAAGGTGGTTTGCGTCTCTGCCTTGCAACGCCTATGCTCATACTCTCTAGGCATCTGGCTATCCCCTTCCAAAGACAGTCCCCCAATGCTGACCATGTTTGGCTCGACGAATCTGAACTCGCGGTCCGCGAACCTAGACACCGAGCTTTCCTTTGTAATGGTCACGTCCTCGCAGGCGTTACAGCAAACCCTGCATGACGAGGTACGCAACTTGCGACAATGGGCAGGGCCTTGGAGAGGAGCCGATAGAAAGGTTCGTTTGAGAACGAAAGCGATCGTCGGTCTAGTTGGTGGCATGTTGTGAATCGATTTTATTCTTCACTCCCATCTCACCAAATACGTTTCCTGCCTGCGCGGCCATGAGTGTGTGGATCCTATGCGAGCGACGCCCAGTGTACGACACGGATATAACGCAATTCATTCGAAACCCGGGGATTCGCCTCATGAATCTCCACCAGGCGCTAAATTAACGGACTGCATTGGTTCCGCAGATTTAGGCAAATCACCTTTGACTTTCTTTTCTCCTTTCTCGCCGCCACCATTGAGAGGCGTGACGTACTCAAATTTTCTGGTATCGAGGGTGAAGGTGACGGGGCCCTGTTGTGAGGTTCAGTCCGAGTGCGATGTGCTGGCCCACTGCAATCGCACCTCGTTTGTCAAGCTCACATCCATCATGGCACCAAACTGACCGTCTACGCAAGCCGTTTGAGTCGTCACATCGTTTGAATCTGCAAAGCTTACCTTTGATGCGATCCGGGACGTACGACTGCTTCATCTTGTCCAGAAACACGTCGTACAGCTGTCGCGACGATTCCGTAGACTGTCCATGCACGTTTGCACAACGACACAAAATGAACTCGGACGAACGCACCATCGCCCTATGAAAATCGGGCTTGCTCCCCTTGGTCGTATTCGCCAAGAGCGTGAACTGCGACACGCAAAGGACCTCGCCCGCAACGTCCTTGACGCTCGTCTTCCACATCGCCCCGCTCGCGTCCGAAAACGCGCGCAACGAGAGTCTGTCGTGTTGTAAAAACGGGGTCAGCTCGGGGTGATGGATTCGTTGGATCCCCCTCCCCCACATTTTATTGGAGAGGACGTCGACGTCCGTCGGGGTGTCGTCTGTCTTACACGCGGATGTTGAGTGGGGTGGGGTGGGTTGGATGTGCTAGTGCGCCGTACCAGTTCCGATGCCGACGAGGACCATGAGTCCTTTGGATATGCTCGAGATCACTTTGCCATCGACTGCGAGATGTGAGGGGGATGTCCTCGTAGGTTGGTCTGGATCACTCACTGGTGACGGATGCGGACGTGACGCGCTGTACGACTGCTCTCATGATGGTATGGAGGGAGGTTGATTAGGCAAGCGCTGTTACAGTAAATCTAAATGGGCTACTACCAGGTCAAGTCCGAACGCCCTCGTCAATGACACCACAGCCCAAGCACCAATCTCCAGAATAAATGGTTGCAATCTGACCGGGGGCAATGCCCTTTTGAGGTGTGCGAAAGACGATGTGCAATCCTTGGGTATCTCTGCAAGGGGTCAATGATCGAATCGAAAAGGGCGCGTGGACCACCCACCGATGGACAGTACAAGGTTCATCCGTCATGCAATGTCGGTACTTTACGCGCGCTTCCAGGCCCGAAGGTTGTGATACTTGCCATGGCTCACCGTCCGCCCATATCCAACAAAAGTCGCGAACGCGGATACGCTCCACATATAACGCGGGGTGGTACCTGTCAAATACTAAGCTGAGCACAACGCAAATGAGCGGTACGACTCACGCCCCAGGCACGACAAAGATGGTGTTTGTCTCTGGATCCTTTTTAGCCACAAACAGTCTTTGCGGCATGCCACTGATTTTGGCCCCTTGACCTATTGTATAACTCCAGAGCCCTTGATGAACGCCTGCTTGCTTCCCCGTGGTCATATCCACGATCGGCCCTGGTTTGTGTTCGATGTACTGCGCTGAAAAGGTCTGAGCGTGTGACAATGAGCAAGACACGGGCGTGATTTACATATAAATTCACTGAATCTCTTCCGTTCTCCAACAAAGCAGAGACCCATGCTCTCATCTCTGGTTGCTGTCGGCAACTTCCACTCGGTCGCCAGATTCCGCACCTGGGACTTGGTCAATTGAGAAAGAGGGAACAGGGCACGCGAGAGGCCTTTTTCGGAGATGGAGGATAGGTAGTATGTTTGGTCCTTGGTCAAGTCCAAGGGTTTTCTGAGCATGGGACGCGGCTTAGAGGGATGAACACTTGTATCCCAGGTCTTGTGAGCATAGTGTCCTGTCGTGCCACCAGTCAGGAATACCGGGTAGCGTGGTTTGGGAGGAACAGGTACCGGTTGCAAGCCATGCATTCGAGGACGCGAGCTCCTTTGTAAGACTGTCCAAAAGGGCGCCGAATTTAACCTCCCTGTCAAGAGATGGGTGAAAAGAAAACTACGTAGGACAAACCGTGCTTACTTGTTGCACCAGACGTCGGGATTCGGCGAAAGTCCTGAAGCCCAATCTCTGAGGGATGGCTCAAACACTCGAAGCCAATATTCCCGGCTAAGATCGATCTGCGCTCCAATGAGACGACGTTCCTCGGCGTGAAAAGGCACAAACGCACCATCCGAACGGGTATGTCGAGCATCCGACAGACTCTCTGCACGTCCTCCCAATCCTTCTTCCACTCGCATCCCTCGTCTGACCCTGATTCGTCGCGCGTGTCCCAATTCCGCATGAACACTGCAGAGAGGTCGTATCCCTGAGCTACATAACTAAAGCGCGATGGAATGAGAGATGACTGGACCAACGTTGGAGGCGTCAGCCAAGAGTTTTGCGGTTACGGAGGAGTCGACTCCGCCAGACATTGCCACTACGACTACATGGACGTTGGAACCTGTGAAAGCGTCCGGAGTGGTAGACGTACCTTTGTCTCCTTTCAAGGGTGTGGTTGGGCCAGCATGATAGTTTCGACTTGCACATCGTCGGATGAGCCGAAGCATCATGAACGCGTGACGCGGAACTGAATGCGTCACAGATCGTCTTTTCATCCCGGACAACCGCAGAGATGGTCAAGACTGATGGTAAATCTTCACCTACACCTTCCCCCGGCCTCGACTAAGATTAACTCGCCCCAAGGCCCATCCCAGGCCGAAATCCTGCTACGAGTCACCTCCGCGATCGCTGCAGAGCTGATCCGATCGCACGACGCCAACGAATCTGTCTCTCTAAACGAACTTCGCGCCAAGATGTCGAAAAAGTTTGCCTTTGGAGGCGTCCCCAGACTCGTCGACATCATCAGCGCGATTCCAGACGACTACAAGAAGGCGCTCCTCCCAAAGCTCCGCGCGAGACCGATACGGACTGCGAGTGGGGTGCGCTTGTTCTAGGACGCCGTCTATCGACGTGGCTTATGATTTTGTGGTTTAGATTGCGGTAGTGGCGGTCATGTGCAAGCCCCATCGATGTCCGCACATCGCCATGACAGGGAACATTTGTGTGTGCGTGCATTCGATGTTGGAGGTGTCTTTCGTTGCTGACCCCTCGTACAGATATTGCCCAGGTGGACCCGACTCCGATTTCGATTACAGCACGCAGAGCTACACTGGCTACGAGCCTACCAGTATGCGTGCCATCAGGGCTCGTTACGACCCATACGAACAAACGCGTGGTCGTGTTGAACAATTGAAAGCCCTTGGACACAGTGTTGACAAGGTCCGTGTTGTCTTTTCCTTCATTGTGGATTTCCATTCAGACTATGCTACTCAGGTCGAATTCATCATAATGGGCGGCACGTTTATGAGCATGCCAGAGGACTATCGAACAAAGTTTATCGCTCAGCTACACAATGCCCTGTCAGGATTTACTGGCATGGACGTCGACGAAGCAGTTCGTTACTCGGAGCAGAGCAAGTCAAAGGCCATTGGTATCACTATTGAAACTCGACCAGACTACTGCCTCCGTCCTCATCTTAGGCAAGCCTGATTACTGACCTTGACCGAGGACAGCATCTGAGCTTTTCTGATTGCAGTCAAATGCTCCGTTATGGATGCACTCGTCTAGAGATCGGAGTGCAGTCCGTTTACGAGGATGTTGCGAGGGATACCAATCGTGGACACACCGTTCGCGCGGTATCCGAGTCTTTCCATCTTGCAAAGGATGCTGGCTTCAAGGTTGTCGCACACATGATGCCCGACCTCCCAAACGTTGGACTCGAACGAGATCTCGAGCAATTCAAGGAGTATTTTGAAAACCCTGCTTTCAGAAGCGACGGTCTTAAAATATATCCGACATTGGTGATTCGCGGAACGGGTCTGTACGAGCTTTGGCGGACTGGGCGATACAAGAATTATACACCCAACGTTTTGGTCGATGTCGTCGCTCGTATTCTTGCGCTCGTCCCCCCGTGGACGAGAGTGTACAGGGTCCAAAGGTGAATTACATCGTTCTTGGGATAGAACGTTACTGATTTATTGTTCACAGAGATATACCACTCCCTCTTGTAACGAGTGGTTGCGAAAACTCGGGGAACTTGCGGGAACTCGCTCTAAATCGCATGAAAGACTTTGGTGCAGAATGTCGAGATGTACGTTTCCGGGAAGTCGGTGTAAGTCCTTCCATACTGTCCATGCTAGCGTGTACGACCTTGCCTTTCTTTAGATCCACGAAATCCACCACAAGGTTCGACCAGAATCGGTGGAGCTTCTTCGTCGGGACTACTCGGCGAATGGTGGATGGGAGACATTCCTGTCTTATGAAGACCCTGAACGAGATATTCTCGTCGGGCTATTGCGTCTCCGTAAATGCTCAGATGAAGGCACGTTTAGACCTGAGCTCGTTCGCAAGGAAGGCGCCGAGGGTGGGTCGAGTATAGTGAGAGAACTACACGTCTATGGGACTGCAGTTCCAGTGCATGGTCGTGATCCGACCAAGTTCCAGCATCAGGGCTTTGGTACGTTGTTGATGGAGGAGGCAGAACGGATAGCAAGGGAAGAGCATGGAAATGTAAAACTGGCTGTTATTTCGGGTAAGCCATTACTCGTCCATTGGATGATTCATTGACCAGGTATCTGTAGGCGTCGGCACACGGGACTATTATCGAAAGCTTGGCTACGAGCTCGATGGTCCATACATGAGCAAGTCACTTGTATGACAATGTACACGTAGCATTGTACACCATGTTGTATTTCTACTTCGTCTAGTCTGCGTGTGGTCCTACTATTAGGACTGGTCACCCATGACGAGGGTATGAAAGTTTGGAAACACCAGCTCCTCCTCGACCGTTTTCCGTATGACATCCTGAATGAATCGCTCGACCCGCGTCACATTCTTCAACACATGCTTGTCCGCCTGCCCGATCTCGCTTTCAATCAATATGGACGGTAACAAACGCTGTCCGACTGGCAGAGGCTTCCCCTCGCGTTTCCCCCCAGTTTCATCATCCATATCCGATGGTGTACTCGACTGGCTCCGTTCTCGTCGACATGCAGGCCCATACGGGTCCAGTTCGTCCAGTATGCAGATATGAACGCGCCCACGGCTACCTTCATACGCCACCGCAACCTCGCCAATAAACACGAGCCCCGTCACGGAGAGCTTGATCGGCAACGACATGAACGATGGGGACGGATAATTGATGAGCAACGAGGTCGTGAGCGTCAACCGGAGATTCGAGTGCCAGTTTAGATGGAGGTGTAACTGGAGATCAGGTCGTGCCTGCTGCTGATCGGGGGGTGGGGTTGGGTCCCGCGATGGCGAGGGCGAGGGCGAGGGCGATGCATGCCGCGTCGTTGGCTGGCAGACAGCCCGTGACGCAGACGACATCGAGTGGTGTGTCGATCCCGCCTGGGGGGACGACGTGAGCGGACCAGTGTGAAACACCGCAGACGCCGGTCTAGGAGCGACGACAGGCTTAAACTCGCCCAAGCTCGGCAGGCTCCTGTTCCTCTGCACGGGCACAGCGCTCGTGCCCGCGCTCCACATATCCCGCGGCGAGCCCGGGTACAGCGCCGGCGTCGACGCAAAGAGGTCTACCCCGGGACCACGCCCGTACCGGACGTGTGGCGGGAGATGGTGATAGGCAAGCGTGTCCTCTGCGAGACCGCGGCATGCCGCCCTTCGCGACACCCACTCGAACCCCTCCTCGTCCTCGTCCTCCTCCGGCGGGCCCTCTGTCACCTTGACGTTGTCCTGCTCAGACGCCGCATCCGAGTCGTCTTCGAGAAAGTCGGGATGGATGTCGCGCAGGTCGACGAGCTCGACGTCGGGTGCGTGCGTGCCAAAGTCAAATCCTGTGATTTCGACGGGTCCGATAAAGGACGGTCGTTGGGTGTGGATGAGCTGTCTGTTGAGGATGTCGACGAGCGTTTTGGAGAGCGATGTGTCGAGTTTGTGCCATTCCAAGTCGATCGACATTGTTGGCAGCGTCCGAGTCGCGATTGGCTGTCACCGTACAAACTACTATGTATCTCAGACTCCCTCTACAATGGACGATGGTAGAGACAATGTGTGCGATAGAATACAGTGACAAGACGCAACTAGCTGGCGACCAGAGCGAGCAGAGTCCTATCAAGATCACCTTCGTTTTCAGAGAGCGCCTTCTCCGCCTGTGCTTGGGTGATGTCAAACTCTTTCATCTGAGACGCGATCAGACATGGCGGTTCCATCGATATCGAATACACGCACGACGAGGTCCACGTCGTCTTTCTTCACGGCTACTTGGCCTTTGACCGACTTGACTGACTTGCGGTCTTGTACCAACTCACGAAGACTCGCGTCTAGTTTTGTTTTCGAGTACGAATACCCGTCATTAAACTGTGGTGATCTCAGAACCAGGATGCAAGGTTGGAGGTAGTAGTACATACTTGGGCTATCACTTCTGCCTCCCGCCCGTTGTACAGGTCGTTGCTTTGCATAGTGTATGGGTGGCAGTGCTCATCAACAAATCACGCCAAGATCACGCAGCAAGAGTTGGCTCGGTTGGGTTTATTTTCTAGTCCAAGGCTAAAGGATATTATAGCTAACACCAGACTAAAATGCCAGCGAACGGCTTATTACTCTAGAAAGTGTATTGTCAAACGCCTGCGGGTTTCTCGTGCGTCAAAATAACGAGGGCAGTTCCTTGTCCCGTGCATCAACGAACGGTGATAGCGGAAAGTTGAAGGGGGGAATAAAACCAAGAAAGGACGTAGAGAATGCACATGAAACAGAAGGACGCACGGGAATATCCCCCAGGCATGACAACAACGAGGAAAGGATTTGATGCAAAACGACAGGCAACCGTAGAGGGCGTTAACAACGTTATATAAGTGAAATAAATTTCGCTTGCTTCGGATTGGGTCGATACTACGCAATGCGAGGTAGTTGCCGAGCAATAGCTGTAGATAGACTTGCGAGCCTCTAATAGAACGGGGGGGTATATCTGGTCATCACGTTAGAAGTCGTACGGTAAAGAGTTCAATTGTTCGGTGTCCATGGTAAATCACGGTCGCTCTTCTGGTCGGGGAGTGGGGGTGCGAGATGGGAACGGCGAGCCGTAAGGTGCGTTGAGGTACCGATGCGTAGATTCCATCTCCGAAAAGTACTCGTTCTCTACCAGTGGCCCTGACTTGTCCCCAAGTCCAAGGGCAGATGCAATAGCTCGAGGGCTCCCAAATGGTGACGACTTCTTGGTAGGAAATTCCCCGAGAATAGGGTCCTTCTTGCTGAGGGACAGATCTGAAAAGGGTGTTTTACTCCCCGAGGAATTGGCCATGTGGGGATCTTGGGGTGCTGGCTGGTTGTACATTGCAGTGGCGGCAAGCACAGTCGAAGCACCGATGACAAACGAGAGCGTGACATGAAAGTCGAAAAGCACCACTGACGCCAGGAAGGAAAGAATGATGGAGATGGACGTGGCAAAGCCTTTGAGGATGTTGTCTGAATATTTGATGACCACTGCCGTCATCAGGCCACCAAAGACTTGTACGACCACGGTAGCCCACGCCCAGCCGCCAAAGTTGCGGAAAATGTAGCTGATGAAACCGTCGGATGCGGGAATTTGAGGGGCGTACAAGATGGGTACTATGGCGGGGAGGAGGGAAAACAAGGACAGCTGGACATTCCGTACCCATAGATCGGCCTTGGAATTCTTGAGAACCATCTCAAAGTAGACCCCGGCTAGACCAGATGTGAAGCAAGCGGCGGTGACTGCACCAAAGCCCTTTAGTGGACTCATGATGTGGATATGCAGAGGCGCTGCGTCGTGAGCGCTACCCACGCGAATCTCCCTGGGTGCAGTGCTCGAGGTGGACGTTTGGACTTGGACGATGCCAACACCGATGGCGAGGAAGAATAACGAGAGCCACTTTGTCGAGGAGAGCTTTCTGCGAAGAAGTAGAACGGAGAATGCGGCGGTGGTCAGAATCTTCATCTGGTATGCGACTTGGAAGGAGGCGACGGGCAAGTTCCCGATGGCAACGAATTGGAGGGAGTTCTGCACGACATAAAGTAGGGCAGGAATGGAGAGCTTCCAACAATCTGTGCTGAATATCTCGCTGCATACTTGACGGAAGGGAGCGGACCAGGGAGCAAGCGAATTGACGACACCCCAGAACGACTTGCGAGAAGGTGAGTGAATATCTGCATCCTTTTCCCTCCAGACTGCAATCACAAAGGATATCGAGCCTTTTAAAATCTCCCCCAAAAGGACAGCTGAAGCTGGAGAGTATGATAAATGGGGAGGGGTGGACACGCGTGAATAGTGCATCACCATGGACAGTGACGCATTTTGCACAGCAAGGGTAACAAGGCTTGAAAGGGACGAGGTTGTGAGTTGGTGAAGTGAGGATGAAAATGGAAGACCCTCACGATACGTATTTCAAGGGCATCCCGCAGAATGTCGGGTCTTTTGAGACTGCGCGAACCTCGGGGGATACATCGACGGGGGACTGGTTGAGTAGGAAGCCTGAGGATTTGCTTGACAAGTTATCAAGGGCGGCGGGTGGGAGGAGAGGTGCTAGACGCGGGCTTGGGGAGGGCATGGGGGGGATATTAGAGGGCGCAGGGACGGAGCGAACTGAAGGGTAGGCGCGGTGGTACATCTCATTTGAGGGGGAGAGCACTGCAGGATCTGAACTCAATACGGACTACTTTGGGAGGGGGAGATGGTTCACTTTGAGTGCGAAGGGACGACTGGTGCAGTAATAATGATCAGTTTGGTTCGTGTGGTGGGAGCGAGAGAGGTGCGCACCGAGGACGCGATCCGGCAAGGCTGTTGGAGTGAACTGGAATGATGGGAAGATTCGGCGTCCAAATAAAAAGAAGGAAAAGAGAAAGCCGACGACGCGGTTCGGTTTTTGCGGGGAGCGCAGTGGTGTGCGCGCGAAAAAGAAGGAAACAGGAAAATCGCGACTACGACCGTTGCCACTCGGCACATCTCAATTCGTCATCAAACTACATCGGTTACGCTAACTACACTACCACACTGCTGGAAAGAAAAAAAAAAGTCAGTCAAAGCTCAGAGGGACGTGACAGACATGATTGCGGAACACCTCAGCCTCGCCTTTAACTCCCCATCCACCTCCAACTGTCGCTGGCTCCGTAAGAACCTCGGACGACACCCCCACTCAAAGAGGGACCCTCGCGGGCGGGATGTGTTCTTTTACCAGGATTTTCATCCCCGGTGTTCGACCAAAAAATTGTCTGGACACGATACTCACAAATTCGCGTACCACCTGTGTAGCTATCAGAGACTGAGACAACTATGCGCGTTGAAAACACGTACTGCTACATATCGTATTGCAAGACATAAACACTGTGGACATCTCCAGGTGATCCTGCGTCCTAATCCCTCGACCAGTGGGAGGAGCATCAGCAAAGATTGTTTTTGAGACGACCTCCAAGCATTCGTCTTCGACGTTTGTCTGGACCATCCATCCTTGACGCTTGCAACGTTGTGCACGAGGATAAACAGTAATTTGGACGTCGTTGCGTTCGTGTCCAACCCGTCTCGCCTTTTGTACCCACCCGGAACTTGCCGGCGTCCACCAAAAAACCAAGTCCGAGTGCTACGCTACCTTGGACAGATGCCTGGCTCTGCGTTGACCCGTTCGACCTTTGGGACCCTCCTCAAACGCGCAAAGTTCTCCTCTTTCGACCCTTGCATCAGCCAAGTCTACACCACGCACGGCGGTGATGCTCACCGTGGCCAATGGGGCTTCAAACGCCCTCTCCCCCTCCGTCGTCGCGGTGCCTACATCACTGTAAAGAACGTCGATACCCCAGAGTACCAGACAGAATGGAACTCGGCGGAACCACAGGCTTTGTGGGTCAAGAACTGGGACGAGCTCAAAATAACACCCCACAAGGAGTGGTTCGCAGAGGAGCACATCGTCGACTCCGACTACGTTCCCCAATCCCAGAGCCCCGAACATTCGCGGCAGCCCTACATCCCCAACCTCGAAGTCATGTCGCGCAAAGAGTTTGTAGAGTATCTCAACAAAATACGCGCTTGCCGCGACACTTTCCTCAAGCAGCGCACGGCTCGTGACCAAGTCGACGACGTGACGTCTTACCAGCTCAGCAACTCGAGCAAGCCATCTACCCCATGGCACGATATTATCGCCACCCAGTTCTCACAACGACGCAGATCCAACCCGCGCAGCAGGGAGATCGAGCACTTGCCACACACCTCCGGTGGCCTGAGCTACGCCCAATATTCACCACTGCAGACCTTTTTGATGACCAAGGAACGCAAGGGTCGATTGGCAGACGAGGAAAAAACCATGATGCGCTACGTGGCATCCTTCGCAGGAATGGCTGGTCGTGTGCAGAGGAAGCACGCTGGGTTGGCACGCCCGGTGGTCTGGGAGGACCCCAACCGCACCGGAGAGGTCATGATCAGACCACAAAAGGTGGTCGTCAGGGGCTCGCCCACCGTCGTAGGGGAGAGGCAAGGGTTGAAGGCGGCGAAAGTGGAATTGGACTTGAGGGTTTGGGATGAGCAGTCGCACTTCCGGAGCAACCCACACTCGCCCGGGTCTCCGGAATACATTGCCGCAGAGCCGCCGCGCAGTGTTCAGGAGCTGACGACGCAGGCGGCGGTGAGCAAGGCGGGGCAAAGGAATAAGACGAAGAAGCGTCATGGGACGACGCTGTCGCTACTCAGGTCGGCCATGGCCAAGTCCCCTCCATAGACTAGTTTATTAATGTGACAATATCGCGTGACATAACGTGACTGATTAACGCGTCGCGCACTGTTTGTTTCTCACCATATCTTGCCTCGAGCTCGCTGCCACCAACGATGCCCCGAGAGTCCACAGACCGCAGAAAGTCCTCTCTTGGGACACGGAGAGGTCCCCCGAGACAACACATACCCTTCCGTGCCGACGATCTCGCTCGCGGCAAAAAAACCGGGATGGCGGTTGCCTATGTCGATAGAAATTCAGACGAGTTCGAGCCCTTTGAGCAGGTCATAAAGCAAGCCGACAATCGAACACCCCCACGTATAAAGTCTAGGAAGAAGCGCATGTCTATTGCTCCTCCCGTCGAAGAAGTAGACGAAGATGGCGAGATGTCCATGGATTTGGCCGATAGTGAGCAGCAGCAGATCAGCATCAGTGTACCACGCTCATGTGTGGTATCTTGCAGGCAATCAGGGAAGCCCGCTGGCTTACTTTACGAACGCAAACCCCGCCTATGCTCCCGATAGCTTGAGACGTCCTGTCATTTCCCGCTCTATTATGCGAGCGTCCGAAATCGATTATGATCAAATCCCTTCTCCAAAGTCGTACATATCTGCGCGACCGCCGACGACCAATGGGCGAGGTTCATCGGCGCTCTCAAAGTCATTTGTCCCCCGCGAGCCAACCCCCGACCCCGACTTTGATTATGCAGACCCAGGAGCCCTTGACGACTTCGAAGTTCCACAACCCGACGATGAACCACCGAGATCACCAACCCAAGAAGCCAGTCCAGACCATACAGGAGAGGATGAAGAGGATGCAGAAGTGGAACAAGTACTCGTTGCACATGCTAAGAAGGTTGACAAGGGCAAGCGGAGAGCAGATCCAGTGGAAGAAGACGATCCAATGAATCCGGATCCACCCGATGCAAACGGGTTGGAATATGATATCGCACAGGGTCTCGAAGACGTTGAGAACGCGCAGGATGACGAAGACAATGCACCACCAGCAAAGAAGCCGAAGAAGGACCAAGCCAAGCCCAAAAAGCCACGACCAGAGAAACGCGTCGTCAAAACTCCTGTCGAGCGTGCGTATCGTGCGACCGGTGCAATGTGTCCTTGACTCAGACAGTTGCAGATTCCCCTACCCCAGAAGGGGTGCGACGCGGGCTGCGCCACCGTTATGGGCCCCTGGACTGGTGGCGGCAAGAGAGAGTCGTCTACGGACGCCGTGATTCTGATGTGATTCTCGTTCCTCAGATCAAGGAAATCATCCGCATTCCTCAGGAACCAGTTAAACCTCTCGGCAAAGCGGGCAAGCGTAAACGTGGAGCAGGAACCCGGAGCAAGAGCAAAGGGAGGGACACACCTTTCAACCCAGAGGAGGGATGGGACGAAAACACGCCTACGAATGCGACTGTTATTGACTATGCCACCCAAGAAGAAGTTTCACGACGTAAGGACTGCATCAACGTTAAACACAGTAGAGAGGCTAACTCGAAGGACCCCCTCAGGTGTTACCTTCTTGGCCAATATGATCGAACCCAAACAAGCTGCAAACAGCAACTGGTTTTTCCAAAGGATCTTTGGGGAGGGCGAGTTCATTGCGGCAGGTCAAATGCATATACCTCCAAAGTCCCAGAAACCAAGCAAGTCTACCAAAGACAACGCATACGTGTGTACAATGCTCTTTTTCCCCGCTTTCGTGGAACTCCAAGTTTTGCATAGGTGTTTTATGTGATCCAAGGCGCCGTGTCGGTTTTCATACACGAAACGAGCTTCATCATCACTACTGGCGGGATGTTCCTCGTTCCCCGAGGTTCGTGCATCGTCCACCCTTCCAACGGTTCCCGAAAATAAAGCTAGTGTTAGGAAACACATACTACATTGAGAACATCGCCGAGAGGGACGCAAAGCTGTTCTTCACGCAAGCGCGTATGTTGCCAGCAGAGGAAGCCGTGCTGGTGCAACATACGGCTCAGTCAGCACCTCCTTTGTCACACCGGAGAGCTATTTCCGAGGATGTTTCCGCCGGCACACGCAAAGCATGACGGCAGTCATGTCTTTGTAAGGTGACAGCGCACTCCCTGGGGTTTGAATTTACCCTGTTGTTTACATGTCTACTCTAGTTGTTCATTTGTTCATGGCAGCGCTCCAGCAGTTCTCAGTCGACAAGCACTGCCGACCTAGTCATAATCATTCATATAGCAAAAGTTTGTCTACACAGCAATTGGAATCATAACGATTAGTCATATATAGTTTGGAGCATAATCTGCATGACAATAATTCGGCATGGGAAAGGTAACACTAATCACTTCCACGAGGATTGCCAATGGGTGAGGGCAGATAGCGTAGGAGGACGGATAGGCGACGGGAGTACCGGGATTGCGGTAGGTTGACTGATGCGATGGGCCACGAAATGCACCTTCGCAAGGGAGTGCATGCCGACGTTCGGCCAGATGTGAAAACGGGCCACGGACGTTGCTCAAACCCATCGAGCAACGCCGAATCAAAAGTGGTTGTTAGCACCGCGACGACGTTAGAACACAGTGACACCGGGCTGGGTCCCAGCGTATTGGCTCTTCATGTCGTCGGCATCCGTCGTCCCGTCCTGACTCTTGTAGTCATATGCACTCATGCTTTCCATGTCGGTTCCAGCTGCCGAAGAGAACGAGCCACGTCTGCGAAGGCGATCGGACTGGGAGAATGCCAATGATCCGCCCAAACCGCCGCCGCCGATACTGGCATTACTGGGCGGGCCAGCATCCTGGGAAATGATAGAACTGGCATAGCTTCCATAGGCACTGCGTTTACCCGCACCGCCAGGTCCACGAGGCACACCAGGAGGGAAACCTCCAGTGGCAGCGAACATGGGGAGGCCGGACGAGTAGGTCGCCTGAGAACGCAAGGACTGCACGTCGGAAGGAATGTATGCAAGGGCATCATGGGTACGATAGAAGTTGGCATCGAAGCGGCTCGGGGTGCCGGAGCGTCCAGTGCCACTGCTGGGCAAGTATTCGCGTGCGTTGGTCTCGTGTCGGCGGAACGAATCCATCTTGAGAGCGCGACGGGGCTTGCTGAACTGGATCATGCTTGGTTGGAGGTTGTTGAGCGGACCTTCAACCAAACAATTCTTCTCCTTGTAATGAGTAAGCAGGTAATGCCACAGTGGGTGCTGTGAGCGGAAGGTTCAGCACTCGAGCATGCATAAGTCATCCGATGTAGCTTACCTTGCTCAAAACCTTTGGGTTCCCGAGAATGACAATGCCATACTTGGCGCGAGTGAGAGCGACATTGAGGCGTCGAGGGTCGTTCAGGAAACCGATCCCCTGGTGCTCATTGCTCCTAACACAGCTGAGAATGATATAATCCTTTTCTCTGCCTTGGAATGCGTCCACGCTGGCAACTTCGATCTCCTTATACAATTCCTTCTTGAGCGAGCCATTAAATTGCATGTAGTTGACGATGTAGGAACGCTGTCCTTCGTATGGTGTAACGATACCAATCTGCGCAGGAACGACACCAGACTTGAAGAATTTCGTAACAATCTTCTCGACGTTCGAGGCTTCCGTCCTGTGAACAACGTATGAGCACATCACAGGAGTAATCCGATATATTATGTACCTGTTAAGGAAAGATGTTCCACTAGACGAAATCTCCTCCTGACCCAGGTTCTGGTAGAAAAACATCGGAGTATCAGGAACGGGCCAGGGGAAGTCGACGTTCTTGCGGAGTCGCTCAGGAGCAGTAACACCATTCTGCAATGTCCCTTCATAGAACATGTTGGACGGGAACTCCGAACAACACGGGTGCATCCGATACTGGACTTGAAGTCGGATTGGGCGGTTGCCAAGGACAACGAGGCGCTCAAAAAGCGACTGTGTGAGGCCAGCGCGGGCAGCTTTCTTGTTCATAATGACTGGTCCGAGCTGTTGATGGTCGCCAACGAGGACGACCTGTTTGCAACCAAGGACGAGAGGAATCATACACTCTGGCATCAAGGTTCAGGGTTTTGATCACAGAAAAGCTTTGCAAGGCATACCTGGTTCAGCAGCTTGAGTCGCCTCGTCGATAAGGACGGTTCTGAACTTGAACTTGCTCAACCTCGGGTCACCAGCACCAACACACGTGCAACAAATCACATCGGCCGCACTCAGGATCTCTTTCTCGCACTGGCGGATGAGAGTCTTATATTTGCGCTCATCGTTCGAGCTCAGCTCTCCTTGTTCATTCTTTAATTGAATGAGTTTTTGAAGCTCAACATGAGTGGTGTTGTTTGCGACTTGCTGATGCAATGTCAAGAACGAAACGCTAGAATCCAGAGCTTCACGGGATTTGGCTGTGAGCCGGACAACCTTCAAGCCCGTGGCATGTATCTTCTCCGTCAACTGGTCAACGGCAACGTTGGAGGGTGCACAGACGAGGACTTGACCAGGGTTCATCTTCGCCAGATGGTACACGATCGATGCAGAAGTGACCGTCTTGCCGGTTCCAGGAGGGCCTTGAATAAGGCTAAGTGGTTTCTGGAGGACACTCTTAACCGCATACATCTGCGAATGGTTCAACTCCGGAAGCCCCGGCGCAGAGAAGCGTTTAGGCATTTGGGTTCGAAGAACCTGGGGCTCCACTTCGTGGCCCAGGAGTTTATGGTACTATTTCTAGGCGTTAGCGCTGTCCGGTGTTCGATAAACTTTAAACCCATGCTTACGATATAGCCGTTCACACTCTTCTCGTCTACTGCAAATGTCTTCATAGCCAATTGCATCCGATCGAAGCTGGTTGACTTCCAGACAAAGTCGGCTGAGAAACCTTGGTGGAGCTCAGTGGGAACGCCCTCTGTTCTTCGAAGCTCCAAGCCAATTTCATCAGATACGTCTGCGAATGGAATTAGCTCGTGAGGACAAAAATGTCGCAGCCAACTTACTGTTTGGTATTTTGATGACGTGACCAACTCCATCCCAAGCCTTGTGCAATTCGCCCTGATACCTCAACCTCAACTCGTCACCTACAGCAAGCCTCACTTCACCACTCTCGAGCTTTGGCAAGTAAAACCATGCCACCCTCTTTTGGTTCAAACCGAGGTCCCAGCGTACAGTGATGTCTGTTTGGGTCTGGCTCTCCTTGAGTCGCTTGTCGTAGTCAGCTTCTATCTTGACCAAGGGACCAAAGATGTTCTGGTATTGGTAAGCATCCTCGTATCGCATCAGAATTGATTGCGGCTCGTCGTCGACGCCAGGCTTCTCAAGATCTTCCAGGGTAGCATTGGCGTTTTCGCGCCAAAGGTCTTCCAACCGGTTGATTTGGTTAAACGAAATCTGACGGGAACGAAGTTGTTCGGTCTCGCTAGGGGGTTTCACCAACCAGGAAAGGAAAGAACGGTCGTCGATCAACGGAGCCCAGAGGGCGGCATTCCACGACATGTCTTTCGTAGTCGCTGCGCAAGGTTGACTGAAAAGGTGGGTGTGAGCAGGTAGAGGTGGTCAAAGTGGATAGACATACCGGCACAATAAAACGACGACGGTATCACTCTTTGCAGGTATAAAACCGAGCATGAAAACATTTTTGCTACCGCAGTTATAGCATTCAGGTGTGGTTTCACCGAGGGGACTCTCGGCATGCAAAATCACTTCCTTATGCTTAGCTCTGACTAGATGATTGACGATGTGTGACGCAGAGGTGTTTCCACGAGAGTTGCAAAACCATTTGGAGCAGACCAGGCACTTGACGACCGACGCTGGGGAATGAATACCGCAGTAGCTAGATTACAAATATTAGCTGTGGACGGGTGAAGTGCGATAGATTGCGAACCTGCAGGCATGCGGCGGAAGATTCACGGAGCCTTCGTCCTTCAAGTCGTCAAGGACAGCATCAAAGTCCTCATCTATGGTGGAACGGGAGGATTGGTGATGGTGGCCATTGGAAGACACGACAGAACGATCGTCGACGATGGACAGGCCGCTGAGATCGACTGGGGTGTTGGTGGTCGCGGTGTATACGGAAGAATTGTCGTCGACGACGCTGTGAGCGCCGCCGTAAGAAGAAGCGGAGTCGTACTGGAAATTATCAAATGAATCCATCGATGTCGTTCGAGTTTGAGTCTCGCAAAGGAGTGACCATACATTTAACATAACAGTTATCTATTTCCCACGACTACGAACTTGTTAATTTATCCCTAATGAATGAGTCACAATGAAAGAATGTCGCAAAACACCAGCTGCAACGTAAACTGAGTGCTATCGCCTACCGCCATTTCTGGCGGCTGGCCGTATCCTTGGTCGTGTTGGTGTCTCATTCGTCGGCAAACGTGCAGGTATACCATCCAAAGGGAGAGGATTACTCCGCCTCAGTGAACTCTCCCCGGCCAGCCCTCTGCTACGTTGAGAAACAGTCGGCCGGGAGGACGTGCTTCTCGCCCACTTTGAGCTTCCAACCCCACCACGCTCCATCGACTCGTCCTCTGTGTCGGATGGGATACGTGCCGAGTCATTATCATCAACGATATCGCGGAGCGCTCCTCCTTGTTCCGTCGACTGTTCCGATGGGTCAACCTCGGGATCCTGATCCATTGCATCGGCATCTGTCTGCCCCTCTGCTTCACTGTCCTCCTCTGCGTCGTCATCGTATATCCCACCAGGCGGCTCTCCAATCCAATCATCGTCGCCTTCAGTTCCAAAGTCCCAGACGTCAAGCATGGTTGTTGCGTTGCGATTACTCGCTGCCACGCAGCATCTTCCCTCGAAGATAACTTGCCATACACCGTTGATTCCCGTGAGCAGGTCTCGCACGACTGTCCCATCACGGATATTCCACATCTTCAACGTTCCATCGGACCCACTAAGGACTTTGAACTCGTCATGTTGGAAGCATGTGATGGCACCGGCATGGGCGGCAAGCGTGTGGCGCAATTCACCAGTGTCTGGGTCCCAAATACGCAATGTGGAATCGGCAGCGGCGGAGACAAGGAAAGATGGGGAGAGGCCAAGTAAACCGACCAAAGACGTGTGCCCTGTTAGTGTATGCTGACATTGCCCATCGCGTAAATTCCAGATGCGAACGGTCCCATCCATAGATCCCGAACATGCGATATTACGGTTGAGGTCCAACACGACGCTGTACACTGCAGATGCCATAAATACGAAGGATCTCCGGTTGACGTGAGCAGCTTACCCTTTTGAGTATGGCCAACCAAGATCAATTTACACTCGCCCGTAACAATGTCCCATATCCGCACGGTACAGTCATAGCTGCCAGATACAAGAGTGCGGCCACGCGCGGCCAAGGCGCGAACTGCATGATCATGACCTTCGAGATGCAATTTGTGATATGGGTTTTCATCGATGTCCTCCTGAAAAGGCAATTGAGATAAAGACCGATATGACCAGTAGGAGCCTACCTCGGACAATTCGACATCGGTATCATCCGCACCCACCCATCGATATTCAGGATCACCTGGACGAGGCAATGTCCATACTCGTAAAGAGTGATCGCGACTTCCAGTCACAATCACAGATCGCTTGGGCCATTTCTCCCTAGAAATAACACCGCCTTCACCTTCAACCTCAACCCACTCAGGCTTGACGATAGCAAGGCAACGAACGGTGCTTGTATGCCCGGCAAATACATGCGTACATCGACCATTGGCAAGGTTCCATATCCGGACGGTGCGATCAGTGGAACCGCTGACGAGTGTATCCTTGGTAGCCGCCAAAGCCCAGACGCCTCCATCGTGACCATCCAAGGATTGTAAAAGCTCGCCCGTCACTGGTGAGTAAACATGTATTGAGTGATCATCTGATGCCGATATGATACGCCCGTGTGAAAGCAATAGACAGGTGACGACAGAAGT
Source organism: Imleria badia (assembly GCA_015039435.1). Classification (NCBI taxonomy): domain Eukaryota; kingdom Fungi; phylum Basidiomycota; class Agaricomycetes; order Boletales; family Boletaceae; genus Imleria; species Imleria badia. Next base: position 766,053 of record MU130751.1, on the reverse strand, counting down.
TCCATGAGCCGGGAATGTATGATGTTTTGGCATCTCGTTTGTTACCCAACGTGTCCGAGTAAGGTGTCGCGATTTGAAGAGTAATTTGTATGGGTGAGGGAGAGGGAGAGCGGAAGGTATTTTACGGGCGTCGGCCAGACGACGTGCGTAGATGGAGCGTGCAAACGCCCGTTCAGTATCGCCTCCGAACCAGATCTTTGTGCTCTTGAGAAGGTCTCTCCAGAGTACTGGATCTGAATCAACGATAGCACGCCAGGATTTCGAGACTCGCGAAGCTCGCGCAAGCGTTGAGTATGGGAGATAACTGAGGATGTGTGATACAAGTTCTGGGGGAAGGAGGGTCAAGAAATCCCGCGCCAAGGTCGGGGTTAAAACTGAATGGAGGGTACGCAGAACCGGTAACGGAGAATGCCGTAAAAGAGTGAGGAGAAAATGCGACTGTAACTGCTGGGGCAGATTTGTGAAATGAGTCAATAATGATGGGAGCGTGAGGAGCGTTGTAAGAGCGAGATCGGGTTGAAGTGGGGGCTGCGGATGCGGTGAAGAGGCACCGCTTGGAGGGGCGGAAGGCCAGATTGCTTGTGGCGATGGTGAGCCATGTGGAGATGGAAGAGGCGAAGGTGGTGCCGCAGCATTCATCGTCGTGATTGGAGGTATGTGGGTGGGTCTCGCTTTCTTTCTCGGTGGTGTGTGCGCCTCTCGCTCGATCGTCGGTTCTACTCCTTCCATCATGTTGTCGAATCCGTGTGACCGCTTTCTACCAAAGCGCTCGACCGCCTCGACCAGACCAACCGCCGTGCCCTGTTCAGCCGTTTCCTCGAGTTTGAGCATCCTCCAACCAGCCCCGCTTGCAACTAGTTCTTCCTCTCGCATCTCCTCCTCGCCATCTTCGCCGTCTCGGAAGGAAGCATGAGTGCCTCCTGGAAAGACGATTGAGAATTTCCGAAGAGATGCAGGTAGGTGGGCGTGTAACAGGGGATAGTCCTTGGGATTCTTGGGCTCCGTTGGCGGGGGAAGGGGTGGCAGTTGGATAGGGGCATAAGACGTCGTCGTTGTCGTCGTGGTCACCACGCTGGTCCACGGACCGACGCGTCAGTAGCGAACATTTACTTGAAGTGTTTGGAAAAACGTACGTAGTAGTATTTACTGATGGCGCCAGCACCAACGAGGGGCGTGCTTGAGGGCTCATGGCCGCGCTGGAGAAGTAGTGGAGGAAAGAGGAGAGTATTTGTGAACGCGCATCAAAGCCACTCTGCCTGCACAACCCAAGCAAAGCCGCTTTCAGATGCCGCTTCAATCTCCGAGGGGGCATGGGCTCGCGGCACGCTCCTGCCGAGCTGCCGGGCATGGCTTTGTTCTCTTTCGGTCTTGCGACAACACAGAACTGTTCACGAATCACAACGCCGTTGCCGGATCTCCTTCATACTACCCAGGTAGCCGAGCATTACTACCCCACATATCCCGCGCCGACGATATGGAGTCATTTTAGACTTTGGACTTCCGTAACCTGTCCTTCCTTAGATCTATCACCGCATCCGGTATCTCGATTTCACAACAGGCGGCGGTTGCTTTCCTGAACAAACCGATCTCAGCGCTTGAGCCACTACCCAATAGATATGGAGATATCGGCAGAAATTGCGTATGTCCGTTTCCGGAAACACTTCGGTACCGCGTTACCGTTTCTCCAACGCTCTACGTGGATGTTTTCATTTCGGGCTTGTCAAAGAACTCGTATTAGCTCAGTTAGTAAATGGGCGGCCAGTTCGAAATGTCCCCAATACCGATCAGGGCCCTGGGCACGCTACTTGTCCAGTATGGGTACCCAAGTAAGCAGCCCCTGGCTGCTTCGACACCGTCGACATCGGTTCGAGGTGCGTGTTCGTTCAAGGTCGCTTCAGACTTGCGTTTCTGCGTGCTGAGACGAACGATTCCGCGGGGTATATTGAGCTGTAGAGTGTCCCCACCGCACCCCTAGTTTCTCAAAGTCGGAGAACCGAAGGACTAGGCGCAAAGAAAAAAGAATTCTCGCAGGGTATTTCCTTACGGAATACAAGAATTCTGGCATTGCGGCTAGTTGGTGATCTCCGTCAACGGATGTGTATGACATTGATATAGCGTCTGAACTTTCAAGACTTTATAGCCTGCGCAAGTACCAGTGATGTCCGATCATTGATGACTAGAGATCAACCCTCTGATCTTCATCACTTGTCATTGCAGCGCTGTCTCGTTCCATAGAACCAGCGGCTCGGGTTGCCACTCGATCTCTTTATTGTAAGAATAGATGCAGTTACCAGATCATGCTTGCAGTGGGCACCGAACTTGCCACGCCGGTCTAATAACAAGTTTTCATCAGAGTAGAGATCGTGGAGTGAGAGCGCCGCAGCCACTTATCAGATTGTGAGACTTCTGTACGCTGTTTGGAGGGCTGATTTTTGATCGCCTAATCACCAAGTCCCACGAGACTGTGTTATAAAAATCAGACAAAGTGCATCGTAGGCTCGAGCACATGCCAGAGCGGAGTATGTAGTAACTCTTCGACTTTGCCGTCGGACGCCGCACAAAGTCGAGCAAGGATGCCTCTGCGACATTGAAGGGGTCCGGGTCCCGCTCTCTGTATTACACGTTTATGGTCCTCGCTTGAGGATCGATTCGTTGGCCAACAACTTCAAGCTCCTATGAACTTGACTGGATGACCAGGTAGGTTGACTCACGGGTGTATTCACGTAACTTGACCAACTTGGCTGACGAGAGTTCTGGCTTCTTAAACATTCTGAGGAAGGTGCCTGAAACAAACCATTATGATCTGTCGCGTCGGACAAGTTCTCGGAAACAATCAAGACGGGCCCCGACGCCTGCACCTAACAGGAAAAGTGGGCTTGTCACATACCTCGTCATGTAGCCACGCCTCGATGGCCAACAGTCACAGGTGATAGACGACTTCCCAAGTTTCTTCTGGTGAGTTGCAATCAAGACGTTGAACCGCGGACCATCGGTGTTAGCGTCCATCATTGGAAAGTCCAGACAAGAGTCGCCAGCTCCTCGGTTTATGCATATTGCATGACGTATAGCCGTGCTGCGATGGCACTGCAGCATGGTTCTTGAAAGATTCGAATTATCGACGAGCTGTTGATCTGTGATCGCAGAATTGGCTCCCTGCAACTATTCATCAGGTAAAGTAAGTATGCACAAGTCCGAGTTGACACCTTTAGGCTTCGATTGTTACGTTCACGAAAACGTGGGTTGTTGATGTAGGGATCGTGTTAGTGGGAATAAGAAAGTCGAGTCGTCATCAAGGGGGTTTCTTGATACCAATCATACAGTGAGTGTGGAGTCGACAATACGAGACAAAAAATCACGTCAAAACGGCCCGGAGACGACTTATGATACTTTGATTTAGAACAAGTTTTCGGAGGTGTTCCACGCGATCCAGAAAGTGGACCGTCAACTTGGGAGGGGGGCTTGTTGCAGCATAAAATCCTCACCAGGTGTGGGGATCTATCCGAGTTCAGCATGGAGTTGCTTGGGTTTCCAGAACCCTCTGGTTGCGCCAAGTTCTTTCGTGCACCATGAGACGACGGGAATTGGGGCATTGAATGGCAGATAAAATCCGACCATTGGCAAGAGGTTTGCCTGACAACTAATGTCACAAACGGTCTTTTAATTATTGCGACTAATGTCCGACGAGACCAAAGTCGTCGTCAAGTAGTTCGAGGCGCTCTTATTTCCCCAGTTTATACAAACCCCTATCCATGCGAATGTGTTCCGCCGAATGTGATAGATCATGGTTTCGAGGCATATGTTGATTCTGTCACCATCGAGGAACGATAACGGAGGCCCAGTTGGCATCTCGAGTTAAGATGTGTTTCAATGAGTGAGTTCATTGTCAGTCAACGAGTGGGAGTCAAGGGGGAATCTAGGGTTCAAGTTGTGTAGTAACGGTTGAACTGTTCTATTCTGCGATTGATCGGAAAGAGCAAAGATGGGACAACGTCGACACACCACACGGGTGTCGAGGAGACATCCAACCTCGCGGATGTCAGTTAGGGTATTGAGAGGACGAGGACGGGTTGCGAGGGGAGATATTGATAGGGTTATCGAGTCCACGGAAAATGATATCCTATCGGGAGATGTACCTGTGCAAAAAAGGGCAATAGAGGTGATGAGAATTCGTATAGAGTTGAGGATAGTCAGGGCAATGCTTCTTCACTAATACAGGGTGGTAGCGTCTCGGCTAAATGATCTGGACGAGTTGGTGCTACTCCCATGACTGTCAGAGATACTTTGCGGTGATTGGGTGGAAGCCTGCAGGCAGGATTTGAACTCCGATGGAGGAGGGAGGAGAACGACTCTCACCACGTCCTCGGCGTGGGTCGAACCTGATTGCGCCACCCCCGCCTGCTCGTATATCAGCTCGCTCACAGGTAAGTCCCCCCCACCGCCCGCCAAAATGATCCTCATGCCGTCCCCCTGTTATCCGCAGTATTACATGTCCATGCACCACCACGACCACGGCATTCCACAGCCAAACATGCCCCCGCCGCGTTCCCCACAGATCGACCCTGCCCTCGCCATGTATCCATCCTACTACTATCAACACCAGCAACAGCCCGTATCCCATCACCTCCCCCTCCCAAACAACCTCCCCTCCCCCTCCTCGCAGGGATCCGACACCATCGGCACACCTCCCGCGGAAAGCATGTCCTTCTCTCCTCCCGATACTATCGGAAAGCGTCCACCCTCCCTCGTCAGCGGCATTCCCGACACAAGCAGCAGAAAGAAACAACGCATAGATGAGTTCACAGACGGCCCCAGCCCTACCGCCGAAAAGGACGAGCCCAAGCCAAAGTCGACCAGAGGCGCTCGGTGAGTTTGTCCCTTCGCAACTGTCCCTCCCCTCATCCTCTTTCTCCAGTGCGTGCACCGTATGTCGCCGCCTTAAAATGAAATGTGTCGGCGCCGAGCAGGGCCCTCCCTGCAAGCGCTGTCTCACTGGCAATCACGAATGTATTTTCGAAGAGTCCAACCGTGGAAAACGGTCTGCAAAGTAAGCCCATCAACCTTTTATTTCCCGTGACGTATTCACCACTCAAACTGAAGCCCAAGAAAACACGAGCTCTTGACAAGGTCCCTTCGCAAAATGGAACGCACCCTTGACACTGTACTTAGGTCCATCGGAAATCCGAGCATGACTTCTGGCATGCACTCCCGTTCTCCTTCCCCTGTCGCTCAAACGGCCCAAACTCAGGCCCTTTTGCAGTCACCATCACCACCTCCGCAGCAAAATTGTCTCCCCCAGAGTGCTACTCTCTATTCGCCCTCTCCTAAACTACCCACACTTCCTGACAATTCGTTGAACCCCCTCGGTCTGCTTGCCGAAGCAAGTTTGGCAGGTCGGAGAGCACACGGCATTACAACAGCATTCACCGCCCGTCCAACTGATGGTGATTCAGATCATCGGCTCGGCGTCGCGAGTGACAATTATTTCAAACCAGGTTCCTCATCTCTTTTCTCACTCATCCACACCGCTCATATCTTGTCAGGTCCGATGTCAATCTTGCCGCTCAGACGGCTTTATATCGAGAGACAAATACAACCAGAGATGCTCAGCTTCGTAAGCACTGAAGAGGTGGTTGCGTTATTCAATATGTTAGTACCCCTGCGTTCTTTCCTGTCCATCTCTCCAAACTCATCTTTCAACCTCCGTCAGCTACTTTGACCATATGAATGTTAGTCTGAGCGTTAAAGCACAATTCACGTGACTGATACGCTGACAGATGCATTGCCATCTCCTGGATCAAGAATTGCACACACCAGCTCTTGTTTGTTCCAGATCTCCCTTCTTGCTCACGTCAAGTATGTTGCTTTGTCCCTTACCTCTCGACGAACCGGTTTCACCAGAACCGTAGTCTGCGCTATCGCCTCCAAGTTCTACACGCACCGTCCAGAGCTTCATGCACGACTTACGGAGCTTGCGCAAAAGCTTGCTTTCACCGTGCCTGCTCGAGGTTACAAATCTCTTGAAATCGTGCAAGCCTATCTCTTGCTCACATTGTGGGGATGTGGTGCTGTTGAGCGGTATGAGTATGACAAAACATGGTTGCTGCTTGGCATGGCTATCCGGTCGGTGTATCTTCTATCACGTTATATACCTTTTCTGACGCCACTATTTGAAGGATGGCCACCGACCTCAATTTGCACCGCAAGACGGCAGTGAGCCATGATACTTCGGAAGGTCGTCCACGTGACAAGGAAGCCCACAATCGCGAGCGTACGTGGCTGCTGTGCTTTGCACTCGACAGGAGTACAAGTGCACAGATGGGCAAACCTCATTCGATCCGCGAAGAGTGGGTGTCTCTGTTCAACTGTGTGATGACCTGACCGAACTGGTTCCCTTTTCGTAGTTTTATCATACGCAACGTCCTTCAATGGATCAACTCCCCCGTAGGTACACCTGGTGATCGATCACTTGCGGCCTATGTTGTGAGTCCTTTTTCTTCATTTTCTCGCTCGGGCGCTCATCGAGTCTCAGGAGCTGCAACGTATCGTGTCTCGGAGTTTGGATCTCTTATACTCTGGCACCAATACTCCGTCCGGCCTCCAAACGGACTGTGACTATCTGTTGGTAATCAAGACTTTTGAACAGCAGATAATAGCCTGGCTGCATGAATGGACGAACGCTCGCGCAGTAATAACGAGTGAGTGTTTTCCATATGCCGTTTTGCCCATCTCATTGTTTTGTAGATGATGAAGTCCTCAAGGACTACGCCTCCACAATGATGATGTTCTATTTCCATTACTACTCACTCGTCATACATTCCTTTGGACTCCAGAACGCCATCGAACGTTCGACTGTCGATATACCCTACTTCTTCTCGAAGTGCCACACCTCAGCGACAGCCGTTGCCGTCATTGCACGTGACGAACTTGCACCACGAGGCTTTCTCAGATATTCGACTGACTCGCACTTTGTCTTTCTGTCATATGCTGTCCTAAGTTTGCTCAAGGTAAGTGGATGCATCAAAAAGGTAGTCACTGTTGTCTGATTGATTTTTATAGCTCATACGACCGGAATTCCAACAATACATCCAGAATGAGCAGAAGATCGTCGACCTCGTAAGAGATATTGCGACGGTTCTCGGTGATATTGCTATCAACTCCCACCATACCCCCGCTCTATACAGCACTTTCCTCCGCGCACTCATCTCCGCACGGACCGATGCTGTCCAGCAGCAGCCACAACAACAACAACAACAACAACAACAACAACAACAACAGCAATCTCAACTTCAGACCGAAGTTGTGGTCGGTGACGATGCAGCTGGACAACATGATATGAGCCTTTTTGGGTCAACGATGCCTATGAATGGTGTGAACGACTTTCACTTCACCAGCGAAATGGGCCCTGTGGCAGATATGTCGACATTCCCGCCAACTATGGCCACCTTGCCATCATCCGACGAAGGGATGGGAATGCTGTCGATGGAGAACATTTTCAGCAATGGCTTTTGGGACAGTGTCCTTGTGCCTGGTGCGTTGATGTTAAATGTCGGCTTCCCTATTGTTGACCAAAGTTATGACAACAGGCTATTCGGACACCATGGAAGGGCTGAGTGGTGGCTTCGTATTCGGCGCAGGTGGCAGTGGCCTTATCACACCTGGATGGCTGCCGTCACCACTTCCATCTGGACACAATACCCCTTCTCGTGATCTTAATACCATGGACTACACCTCACAAAATCTGGGTTCGACCTTGATGCAACGCCAGGGCTAAACACTGTAGTTTGTTGTTTGTCTTGTTGCTCTCGTAACCGATGCTTCACTTTGCTCCAGTCTCTATGGCTTGTCTTGATTGTTGTCTCATCTAAACTCTTGTTTGTTTTGATCGCATTTTCGGTGCATGTTGGCAGGTTATGTATGCGTATTCAGAATGTTGGCTCTTATAAACAGAAAAAATGTACTCTGGCCAATGGTACGAGATCGTCAGGCACCTAGCTTGAAGTAATTGGTGAGATATCGAGTACGACGGTCTCATGCTTTACGGTAGTCCACGTTGGCTGTGGCCCGCCCCGAGTCGTCGTTTGTCTCAATATTCGACCCGCGCCAGGACCTCCAACACACCTTGCCGACGTCCTCTGACTGCAAATGTCCAATTCAACTCACGTTATTTCATCACGTTTTCTCCACTCGGGATACGCGTTCCTCCGTTCCTTGCTCCTGGACAAACGCTATTTCTGGGGTCTGTGCTGTATTGTGATCCTCGGGGATGCATTCCTCACCCAGCTCATTATACACTTTATTCCATGTCAGTACTGATTCAGACTTGCCTGCATCTATGTGACTATGGTGACAAACAGACACAGAGATCGACTGGGAGACGTATATGGTCCATGTTAACTTGTACTTGAAGGGAGAACGGAATTATGCCGAGATAGTTGGCCCTACTGGTCCGCTAGTGTGAGTTTGAACGTCAGCCTTTGCTCCTTTGTTGAAACTCACGGGCAATAAGATATCCTGCCGGGCATGTTCACATTCATCACTTCCTACATCGAATAACCGACGCTGGCCGAAACATTGGATTAGCGCAACAAATCTATGGAGCGTTGTATATCGCCTCGCTCGTTCTCGTATCCTGCATTTACAGACAAGGTGGTGCGCCAAATTGGACCGTCTTACTCTTGCCCCTCAGCAAGAGACTGCATTCCATATTTGTTTTGCGGCTATTCAACGACTGTTGGTCGTTAGTTCTTGTACAGGCCGCTATATTGGCCTTCCAAAATGCTGCAGACGACTTGGGCATCCTGATTTTTAGGTTGGTCCAATACTGTGCGAGTTACACTTCAATGCAGCTGACGAACAAACCAGCCTGGCATTATCTGTGAAGATGTCCGCATTGTTGTACCTTCCCGGTCTGCTCGTTATTCTCTTCAAACGCCACGGTTTAATGGCTACTATGCGCCATCTACTGGTCGTGGCTACTACCCAGATTGTGCTCGCGCGATCGTTTTTGGCAGAAGACGCCCGTGCATATTTTCAGAACGCCTTTGATCTATCACGCGTGTTCATGTACAAATGGACGGTCAACTGGCGCTTTCTCGACGAACAAACTTTTCTCAGCCGTTCGTGGGCGCTCGGTTTACTCGTTGGCCATGTGACAGTGCTGGTTGCATTTGGTCTGTTCAGATGGTGTCGTCCTGACGGTGGGGTTGCTGTAGTTCTCCGCAAGGGCTTCTGCCGCCCGATGCGTCCCCCCATTCTCTCACCAATGTCAGCTGACTGTAAGGTTGTCCCTCTGCTCACTAAATGTTGCTTGCTGATTGGTGCTATTAGATGTTGCCACGGTACTCATGACTTCCAATCTGATCGGGATCCTCTTTGCTCGGTCATTGCATTATCAATTTTATTCCTGGTATTTCCAGCATCTCCCGTTCCTGGCCCAGCGGACGAAATACCCACCTCTCCTGCAGTGAGTTTTCCGCCGTTGATGCCGTATTTCGGTCTTTCTTATTTATTTGATGGCAGACTGGTGATTATAATTGGAATTGAATATGCGTGGAACGTGTTCCCCTCGACATCACTGTCGTCTGGCATCTTGCTTGCGTCAAATTGCGCACTCGTCTTAGGCATATGGTTTGGATACCCGGAGGGTAGACCCGTAAATTGAACGTCGAATAAATTCACCGGCAGGGTCCAACGCCCCAGAAATGATGACAATACAAGGTTTCAGGGTATTTTTCCGTAATCTTATTCGTCCTGCAATCCCATGCCAATCACAAAAGTACTCCTCCCACCTCTCGGTAGCACCAGGATTGTTTCTGCCCCGTGAGTTTGGTGCGTATCTGTATTCGGAAAGACGTTCGTTGCCATGCCATCGCTTCCAAGAGGTACTGGTTTGACATCGACCTTGGGCAGGGTCAATTCGCCATGATGCAGTGCGATCAAAGTTAAAGGGACACTGAAAGTCCCCTCGTCCTGTATTCACATAGATGACGCACGTGGCATTATTAAAATGCACGTTCATTGTACTTACCCGAGCGATGAATTCACCCCGCTTCTGACCGCAAACAAGCCAGTCCTTGATGCGTTCCTCGATATCGTAGCGTAAAATATATTTCTGCCGCTTGCTTTCTGCATCTCCCCAATGGAGAGACGTTCTGATGGACAAGGTGCCGGTGATCGGCTGCCCAGCATAGATGGGAGCGGACTTCTCAGGACTTCCAAGTGGGCTGGAGTGAATTCTGATCCGTGCCGCAGCAATAATCTGGAATAGAACGTCGAGTCAACCAGCTCGCGATTACAAACCTTGAACTGACATTCATCCGTGGAACATCCACAGGGATCCTGATTTCCTTCCACGGGCATGGCGACTCCATCAGCGACCTGCTGCGCGCCAGCCTCTAGAAAATAAACCAAAAATAAAATCAATAGATGGCGAGTCGTATCAGAACAACGTAAAGTACCTCCTGTAAAGAAGTGAACAGCTCTCTAAGTCCCTCGTGGATTTCTAGCGTGCTCGGTATCAGAAGTTCGCCTGTGGCGTTGTATAGTTCGACCCACGCAGCGTCACCCTCCAGGTACTGGATGACACTCGCAGCCAATTCTTGACCCTGTGGTGCATTGTGCGAAGTCTGGGCAAGAAGGTCGTCGAGTACCGCATGAGTCAGTGCCACCACCTCTGCCCGTAACACTGATTAATGGACTACCAACTCTTAAATTTAGAAAGTTACCTTCGTGCAGCATGCGGTACACTATCACCAGCTTCAGAGGTTCTAAAACTGAACGGCGGCTCAGATAGAAACGGAAAGCCAAAAATAATTGTCATGCACCTGGTCCATGTTCAGATTCAATGGAGAACACATAATTGACAGGGTTTTCCGGGGAAACTGTCTACCGAAGGATCGGTATTGCCATGTGGCACCGCTCAAAGACCCGGCTCACCATCATATCATGACTTGAACGATACTTGGTAATCTTGACGCCGTCGAGGTCATGAGATGGCGGCCCTTGTAGATCCGCCGAGGATAGCCGAACATGTTGACGGGTAGTGGCAGATATGGTGAATTCTGAGAACAGCCTGTGAAAAAGGTTACTAATATGCAGGGATCTAGGTCAATGGACCTTGAAAGGAACCTTTTCCCGCGGAAGAAGTCTTCGACGTTGACTGCAATAGGAAGTGAAACGTTGACGATGTGTGATTTTCTCAATGTCCGTGTAACTGTCGGCTGTGGAATTGTGCTATAGGTCGCTTTGACGTCAATTTTCTTAGGGGTATGGGTAATTATCAAGGGTAAGCCAAAGGAGAAAGGTTCCTGACATACCATCGCGCTAAACCTCGAAGCATCCGTATGCGGGACAAAGATGACCATATTGGTATCTTTCGGCACATTAGCAATTTTGAGACAATTTTCGGAAAGGTCGAATTCCCCTGCTGTTATCAGACCAGATGCGTCATAGTGCCAGATATCAAGCGAAAAAGGGCCACTGCTGACCTGGATTCTGTACCTGAGCATTGGCGTAGTCAAAGTTAACCCCTCCAGGTGCAGATGATAACTTTATAGTCGCCATGGAGATGTCATTACGCCGAGTGGACAGCACCAACAACATTTGGGAGACCTCCCCAAGATCAACTGTTTTCCGTAAGCTTCACGAATACGGAATACAAGAGCTCCTACCCTCGTGCGACTGACGCAACTCAATATCCAACCCTCGGGAGTTATATGGGAGTCGCACCAATGACAACATCGTTTCCTTCGCGGGACTGGAACCCGCTGACTTGTGACTCCATTGGAACCGAAGTCTAGACATTTGGATCTCGCTATTGTCAAGGACGTATACACCACAGCATGCCGTCTATCGGGTCCCGTGGCTCAACAGTCTCGGAGCCAGCATATGCATAGTGACGCACCGCACAAGTCAAGGTCAAATGATTATCTCCAGGGGTGAGCTTATTGACTTGTACCGCAAACTTCAAACGATTGGCATCTTGTCCTGTGAGCGTTACGTTGACTTCGTCGATGATGACGTCCTGGAGCAAACATCAATAGTCAACATGCAATGTCGGTAATGTCCGTACGCATGGTAGTCCGTTGTGAACCGTCACTTCCAGGGAAAGACTGTCTTCCTCCTCAACAGAGCCGGCATCGCCCGCGACACTGATTGATATCACAGGATGATCAGGGTGGATGAGATCTGGAAATTTCCTGGTCAGTGGCACAATATACATGTAATATGGGTCAGGCCAATGACCTGAATCAAGTTTCTCGGCCGCCTCTCGAAGCGCGGTTACAAGTCCAGCAATGTATTCTGGAATATCTTCCTCAGACATGACTAACTCCGTATTCCTGTCATTCACGTATGTCTTGAGGAACGCGAGAAGGATGTGGATCCACTCGCGGTCGCGCGGTTTCTTTAATGCAGCGTGCGTATCGATCGCACGCGACAGCATCAATGACTCCAAGGATGTCCACCTATGAGGAGCATAATGTGCTGGAAGAGACGTAAATATAGTAAGTGCGTTGGAAAGCCTTCCGCGGAAGCTGCAGTATATAGGCACTCAGTTTCTGAAACGACCAGACAGGATCGCGAGCCTACACGTCAAGGACAGCGAGGCTTCCGTGTATCTTGAGTGCGAATTTTCTTCTCCCAGCTTTCACGTACATGTCAATGGCGCGATTGGAAATGGTGGTGTATAAATCATAGAATGTTTCCTTGTCCCCGATAGCGGATATAATCTCGCGCTTACTGATGCGATAGTCTGAAGACTTGTCCGTAATGGGCGAACCTGAGGCGGCCGCTGGGGCTGGTATCGCCAAGGAAAACGGTGGCTGCGAGGGTAAATACCCTTCTCTAATGCCGAGCATATCAAGCTATTGTTTTGCTCAATATATGATACGTTACTTGCAGCACAAGTACACACCTGACTTTTTGCGAGTTCGATCAGTTCTCCTTTCCTTGCGCTGTAGCGTGCAAGGGGTTGAGCATCCATCTCGGGCCATAAAGAAGTCCAAGAATCACACTGATCCAGAACACTGAGAGCGGAGGAGAACGTCCAAGATTCAATGAAGTATTCAGGGAGCGAAGGCTGCAAAATCTTGTGAGCATGTTGGTATCAAATACATCGATATGCTCCCTAACCTCAACCTCCCTTAAGTGTCTTCCGAATGTACTCAGAAATGTGAACGCTTTCCAACAAATCTCCGACGGTTGGCACATCTTGCTCAGTAGCGCGGATTGCCTTGAAAGGAGATATACCCGCAAGTCGAAGACGGAGATTGTATTGGCGAGGATGAGATCGCGATAATGTTTTTTGGACGTGGATAGCAATGGCATGGAGTCGTCATTGGGTACTGGATGGATGAGACTGCCAAACCACGACATATTCTTCTCCCTTAAAACCTGCATGAAAGCAGCTTCGAGTTCGTTGTACTGTTGCAGTGCATCCTCGAAGAGATTTATTCCTTCATACGAGGTTGCTAGACTTTCCTGAGACGACCACTTGTTGGGATGTTGTGGACGAAATACTTGTCGGCTTACCTTCAGGATAAAATATGTGCAAAAGTTCCACCCCGGCATGTGACGCTGACCTTCGGACCGCTTTAGTTCCTCCTCCCTTGATAATACAGAATTATCGAGGGCAGAAAGTAGCCCATCCTTGATCTTGCTTATGAGGTCGGCCCAAACAGCTGGACTTTGCTCGCCAGCAGACCAGGCAAGCTGCACGCACCTATGAGGTACTGTTTACAGCCACCCAAAAACTAAATTAACGCATGGTATTACCTGTCCCGCTTGTCAACGTTACAATCTGCTTTGATCTTGTCCAACACAGAGCCCTTCATGTTGAAGAACTTTCGGTCCACCACTTTTGTGTCTGGCCGCACGACATGTACAATGAGCCATTCCTGGTTCTTCCTAGGCAGGACGGATGTCTGCCAGTCTTTAATCTGTTTCTTGACAGTTGTTCTGTAGGCTTCATTATCCTATACGGGAGCGTAGATAATAAAGCTGAGTCGGAATACAAGTACACTTACTTCACACGCAACAACATATAGATTCAAGAGTGGTTTCTCGAGGAGGGTGAGAGGAACTTGAGAGGTAAGCTCGTCTCGAAGGGAGTCGAGAGGAACCAAGGTCACCTCCAGCTCTTGAATGGTGCGTATACTGGGTCGGGAAGCGGACTTCCAGTGAATGCTGCGCAAGGGTAATTGTGAACGTAGAGCCGCTATCACTTGCTTACAACTATCAGAGGACTGGAAGGAAGGGGGCGCAGCGAACGTCGCTAGAACATGCTGGCTTGACATTGCGTCGCGTCAGTGCTTGACACCAGCTACTAAGTACGGCCCGACTGAGATTACTTCAAGTTATAATAGAGTCGATTACTAATCGTGGGAATAAAAACAAGGCTATCTTCACGTCCAAATGCCAACACCAGACGAAGCCAGCACATCCACCACGAAGACTTTCAGAGACCTTGGTCTGATCGAACCTCTCCTTCAGGCGCTCGACCAGATCAACTTCAAGACACCGACCGAAATCCAGCAACAGGCCCTTCCCTATGCTTTCGAAGGCCGTGATATCATTGGCGTCGCAGAAACTGGATCAGGCAAAACCGCCGCATTCGCTCTACCCATCCTACAAAAACTATGGGAGGAACCAAAAGGACTCTTTGCATGCGTGCTCGCACCTACGCGTGAGCTCGCTTACCAGATATCACAACAATTCGAGTCTCTCGGAGCAGCCATGGGTGTCCGCTGCTTAGTTTTAATCGGAGGAATGGATAAAATGCCCCAGGCCGTTGCCCTCGCGAAGCGGCCGCATATCATCGTTGCGACGCCCGGTCGTCTGAATGACCATCTCCAGAGCACCAAGGGGTTCAGTCTAAGAAATCTGAAATTCCTGGTAGGCACCATCGTCCTCAAAGTGTGCGCGTGGGCTTATTGCTGCAGGTCATGGACGAGGCCGATCGCCTTTTGGACATGGACTTTGGTGCCGATATCGACCAAATCCTCAAGGTGATACCAAAGGAGCGGACTACTTACCTCTTTTCCGCGACAATGACTACGAAGGTTGCGAAACTGCAAAGGGCTAGTTTGTCGAATCCTGTACGAGTCGAGGTCTCGTCAAAGTAAGTAAACCATTCCTCTTCCTCTGCTGCGTGATTAACGCACGGCTTAAGGTATCAAACTGTGTCAACTCTCCTACAGTATTATCTTTTTGTTCCGTTAATTCAGAAAGACGTCCACTTAATATATCTGGCAAACGAGCTGGCTTCGAATTCAATCATTGTTTTCACCAGGACAGTACATGATGCTCAAAGGTATGTATATAGCACTAAATTTCCACATATTGCGTATGTCAACCCCTCCACAGGTTATCCATCATACTTCGTACTCTTGGGTTCCCAGCCGTTCCCCTTCATGGACAACTCAGTCAGAGTCAACGCTTAGGAGCACTCAATAAATTTAAAACAGGAGGCCGAAGGGTTCTGGTGGCGACCGACGTTGCCAGTCGGTAGGTACACCGTAATATGATATCCTTCAATGAGCTGACCATTTGAGATAGTGGTCTTGACATACCATCTGTGGACGTGGTGGTCAACTTTGACATTCCTACGCATTCAAAAGATTATATCCATCGTGTCGGACGAACGGCCCGTGCAGGACGCGCTGGAAAATCAATCACGATAGTCACACAGTACGACGTCGAACTACTCCAACGCATAGAAAAGGTTATTGGGAAGAAGCTTGAATTATTTCCCACTAGCAAGGAAGAGGTGATACTCCTGAAAGAGCGTGTGGATGAAGCTGGTCGGTTGGCTGTGAACGAGCTTAAAGAGGAGGCGAAATCGAATGGGGGAAAAAAACGGAGGCGAGATGGAGGAAGGGGGCGAGATGACAAGGATCGGGACGATGATGTCGTTGAGGCAGGGATGCCTAGAACAAAAAAACCTAAAGGTCACCGCCGGTAGTTGTCCAAATGCTCTGAACAAACACGACCGAGAGTCTCTTAGAATTATATCATGACGGATGAGACGCTGAAATGCGTGCCCCGTGGCTGAGTTGGTTACAGCGTCCGACTGTTATGTTTCGACATCGGAAGGTCGTGAGTTCGAGCCTCACCGGGGCAGTTGTTTTTGCTAAGCTACGAGATGTTTTGACAACACTATACAATTATTACAATAATATATTTATTAAGGAGGGGACAAGTCCTCACATTGACAATGGAACTCGGTGGATGGTGTGTTATGAATTTGGAGCAATTGTTGGATGAAACGACAACCTGACAGTACTTGCAGGTTATTGAGAACATTCTCCAATTCCTGACCAAAAAGTACTGCCCCAGTGAGGCTCGAACTCACGACCTTCCGATGTAGCTAACGTAACAGTCGGACGCTGTAACCAACTCAGCCATGGGGCAGGCATTATCCTTTTCAAGAAGCCCATTATGAGATGTGCAACCCTCCCACCAAGCCTTGCGATGGGAGACGTAGGATTTGAATGCCATACCTATTGCTACGGCTAATGTAGTATATAATAGACGCCGACGGCACCACTAGTAGTGAAAGACCGACTAACATTGTAATAAGTGGAGCAAATAGGGAAAAAGACCAGTGAAACCAAAGACGCTGATACTCACTGGCAAAGGCGGCACCAAATTGACTTCTTCAAGGTGCGGTACTACTTTTATGGCATACGGATGGAGTTTGTCTCAAAAGAACGTCAAGACGACGACTTGAAAGTGATGCAAAAAAAGCGTCACCTGAGCGATTCGAACACTCGCGGGCAAAGCCCAACCGCTGTGCTGATAGCAGGCGATCCCGTTAACCACTCCGGCAAAGTGACCTCATGGCGTAAAGTCAGGAGTGTAATAGATGTTGATCGAGTAGAGATTGTCGAACTAAACAACTTGCCACATGTAATATTCATCGGGTTCTAGAGTTGAATCTTTGCCCTACATCAGTGTCTTACACGAATTCGTTCATGTGCTGAATTAGTCTATCCACCTGATCTTCCGTTATTGCATTGTAGAGGGAAATGCGGGCACCTCCGACGGACCTACCGTGTGTATTCATATTCAACGAACCGATATAACAAGGCAGAGAATGCTTACCGATGACCTTTGGTCCCTTTCATTCCTCTGCGCTCCGCGCCAGCCACAAACTCTTTCAGCCTATCCTCTCCGCCCACTACGTCAAACACGACATTCATCTTGCTTCCAGAGCCCTCCAACACCTTGCCTTTGAAAACACCTCGGGCTTCCCCTTGCTTCAGGGCCGCATATAATTTCGAGGCTTTTTTGGCAGTGCGTTCCCCATAATACTCGAGTGTTTTCTCTCTAGGCCGTCCATTCTGTTCCCCCACTTCCAACATCCGCCGAAGCACCAGGCCAGTGATATATATCGATAGGACTGGAGGGGTGTTATACAAGCTGCGACTGTCCACCAGAGCCTTGTATGATAAACACAGGGGAATGCTGCTGTCCAATACGTTTGTCCATTCGTCCCTGACGATGATGATCGTCAAGCCCGCAGGTCCAATGTTTTTTTGCGCCCCGGCATAAATGACTGCATGTTTTTCGATGCATGGGATAGGACGTGACATGAAGGAGGAAGAATAATCTGCAACGAGCGGGGCATCATCGGGGATGCTGGCGAATGGGAATGAAGTGGGGCTTTTTGGATCATCGTCGAATTCGACGCCATCGACAGTCTCGTTGGCACAATAGTAGATGAGAGCCGAGTCGTGCGAGAATTTATCCCTGTAGCTGTCGCGATCGGGGATGTGGTTAAAAGTCTTTTTCCCGTCCTCGGAAATGGTCTGCGCGTTGACGACGACGTTGACCTCCCCTATCCCAAGCCTCTTCGCTTCCTTCATCGCCTTATCACTCCAGGAGCCGGTGACAACATAGTCCATTGCGGGCTTTTGAGTCGTGCCCTCGCGGCTTCGATATCTTGCAAGCATGTTTAACACCACCGCAGAAAACTGGGCGGTTCCGCCTCCCTGAGCAAAGAGAACCTTGTAGTTCTGAGGGAGCTGGAGAAGTATTCTCGTGTTCTCCTCAACCTCCCGGATGAATCTGTCAAAGTCTGCAGAACGGTGCGATATCTCTGCGATACCAATACCGGTGTTTTGGAAGTTGAGTAGGCCTTTGCAAGCTTCAGTGAGGACCTCCTCTGGCAAGGCCGAAGGCCCTGCACCAAAGTTGATCACTCGATCAGACATGAGTACTGAGTTGTGGACGGATGCGTAGATAACCAAAGGGAAATGATGAGTAATAAATAGTGGTGTGCAATGACTCGGATTTACGGGACCGATCGCGGTCGAGTCATAACGCTGGTGTGGACCGCCGTTCCGACGACATTGTATCAAATAAATGCCAGAATGTGCATTACCAGAATGTCCATGCAAGTCCCATGTGGACTCGGATAACAAGAATCACGAAATATGTACTGCACACTATACCGTCCGAGACAAGTCCGAGAACGAAAGAATCCAACTATGCGTTATGGGTATGAACTCGTGTCGATGGCTCAAGCGCGTGATGCATTGCTCGAATGACTCTCCCCTTCTTTCCAGATGTCCTTCAGGGGGGAGGGTCGGGCTTACGTACCCCGCCATCAATGAGCTCTACCTGATCGCCATCGTCACTGTCGCGGAAACGCTGAGCATCTTGCACCGTTGTGGGGAGGGCAGGTTCGTCGCGTGGAACACGAGGTGAATAAGGACGGTGCGACATGGGGGATGCGAGTGAAGGGAAATATTGCCGATATGCAAAGTATGCGATAACAAAGCCTAGGATGGAACCAGCGATGACGTCTTGCCAGTGATCTAATACTCATTGACGTTAATCATGAAGTATCAGCAGCTCAAGGCAGCTCACGTCTGTAATCCATCGTACGTGAAATAGCTACAAGGGTTGCACCAGCTAATGGGGTTACGGATATCCAAGCCTTGTGCTGGTAGTTCGTTTTAGTGGACGGGTGTTCACCAGGGCTTTGATCACACTTACCGCGTGGCCCCTAGTATCGAATAGGTGCATCTTGCCTGCGAGATAGAGAGAAAGGAAACCCAGACCCGCGAAAGAGACTACATAAATTAGGGTCAACGTTCATCAGGAATGCATGTTAGGTAAACTTACGACTCGAGTGACCACTGGGAAAGCTACGCCACCCATCGAGCATTATCGACTGGTCCGTCTGTGTACAGATGGCATCGGTTAATAATCCATAGGTTGGATCTTGAGAACCAGATGTTGGGATGCAACGAGAAAGGAGATCTAGAATCATATGCAACCTCAATGATCGATAACCAGGTGATGGGCAAGCCAAACCTGGGCGCGGACGGCCGACAGTAATCTTGGAGAATTGGGTAACAGCACCTGTTATAGCCAGACCAAGAATCACTGGAATGGTCTGTTATTCAATATGTGTCCTCTCGAATAAAAATACGACGGACGGCCGAGGACACTGCAATGATAGTCCCAGAAAGATCGGACGCTAATCAAGTTGACGGCAAGCTGGATGACCAAAGGAGCCACGACAGCGATAAAGTACAGAGCAATGTCCTAGGCATAATCGAAATATTTTTGAGAACACAATAGATCTCAATGTAGAAACAACACGCACTGGCACACGTTCCTGGACAGCATAGCTGTTTGTCGGATGTCAATGTCGAGATAGACGAGGTTATGAATCTAGCTTACGGGAAGCGAATCCTTGGGGTTGGCGGTTAATATGATTACTAGGTTCTAGTTCGACGGCGACCTACGTCATATCATTAACAGAAAATTGTCTTCTGAACCCATGGATAGAGTTCAACCCGAAGAATACGGCCCTGCATCAAACTCGAGCGTGAGTAGGACGGCCGAAGAACAATGGACTTACGCAAAAACTATCGTTAAAATCCTAACAAACGGATCAGCATCATAGTATGCCTCTGCTCGACTTACGCACCAATCTGGGGCGTAAGATTTGAGGAGTTTGAGGCGCCTCTTGTTGTCGGTCTTCTTCGTGGTGGCATTGCGCCGGGGTGATCCAAAGAACTTGCCCAAGGGCGACATCGTGAACTCGTCTGCTAGGGGTGGTCTCATCAAGGTCTCATCGAGAAGGGATTTTAAAGGGTGATCGCCGCATGCCAATTGAACCACGAGGATTACACGCGATTTTCACACAGCCATGAGGATGGTCTTGGCAGCAAACGACTGCGACTGCGCACGCAGTTGGTTCAATACTTGAGCCGGTCGTGTGATGCATTGGCAATTCAACTTGATCACTTGTACACATGGACGGGGAGACAAAGAGTGACTGGTCTACGACTTGCAGATCTCGAGAAGCCTTGGCAGTTAATTAGCCGTCCGACCGAAGTCAAGGTGCAAGCCTTGTTATGTAACCCGGACTCTGGAACACCGCCAAACTTGTTCGTTGCAGGCTACTAGTAACATGGCATCCACAGCCGAATGCCTATCAGAAACTTTTGAATGGCGTCCAGGTATATGGCACAGCCCGACCTGCTGCGCGCCAGGCTCATAGATCATCACGAGCAGAATATCAATCGGTCCTGGAGCATATTGCGTCCACTGACACTCTCGATCCCAAGTGAGCCTTTCCGTGACGGCCTACCGACAGTCCAACCTGACCACCAGGTAGCACAGAATGGCAACTTCTCCGAGAGATGATCAAGTGCAAGATAGGCCAGGTGCGTTACAACAGATACTTGCTTCCCGAATACTTAGTTTGAGCATCTGTTAGAATATTGCATTATTCCTTGCCGACGCTGCTCGGCCCATGGAGCCTTCAAAGCCTGCCACAGGGGCGGTAGACAGCTCAGGGAACTTGAGGTTGCCTCCATTTCCTCCTCGCAAGCCCAACGAAATGAACCCTCACGATACACCCAAAGCTCGAATGAATCAAGATGAAGCAAACGAGATGCAGAGCCGTCTCTTTCGGCAACTCCATGAATTCGAAGAGTGCGTTGGACAGCGTTCATTCTGATCGTTCGCTGACAACAGTACCCAGGGACCCGCCGTTTACCATCCAACGGCTGTGCGAGCTTTGCGTATATCCAAAGCAACACTACACGTTCATCGGGAAATATCTTCGTGCAGTAGAGAAATCGCTTCTTGTCACATCGACTTGGGATGCATTCCCTGTAGAAGTATCCCCAAACGGGTTCTCAATAGGTACATTCCCGACTGGTCCATCACAATCCACACCCACAACTCCAATGTTTTCGCCCATTCCGTTCTTGCACGATGATGCAAGACGTTCCAAATCACAAAGCCCCCCACCATCACCACTCACACTTGCCGCAATGGAAATGGGTGGGGCTCTTGACGAACCGATGACGCAGCGAGCGATAGGGTTAGTAGACGAACTTGACGATCCGAGTCCAGGACATATGAGCGATCATCCAACTGCAATCACCTCCGTGACAACTATCGGGTCGCGTCCATTCTTGGAAACACTGGAGACTAGGTTCGTGAGAGGAAGCGGGGATCAGTCAGTAGGCGATGAAGATCAAAAGATGGCGATAGACGAGGCAGATGATAAAGAGAACAAAGTATGAGGTATTATATCCTCTGGACACAGGAACAAAATCACTGATCTAAAAACATTTCGGTAAAGAAAAAGACGCACAAAATGTGATCGCTATGAAAAGTCGCGTTTAATCTTCTCAAGTAAGAAGTTCATGCGTAGCTTCATGTTTGGTTGGCCCGTTTCACGTCCCACTGTAGTTTTCCCACCACGGTTGTCGTGAGAGGGTCCGGGTGCTCTTTTGGGGCGCGACGAATTAGCCTTTTGAGTGGGGAGGGGCTTGGAACTATAAGCAATTCTCCTGAGGTCGCGCAAGGACTGTTTATCATGAGACGGTGTGGGTGTAGGTGACTTGTCCGGAAAATTTGGAGACGTGTTTGACTCAGAATCGGCATGGGTTTTGTCGTGAGCATGGTTGGAGGTATCCTCAACTGGTGGACTGGACTTGTTTGTTAGGCCCTCCCTTCTCTTTTGCGCCTTCCATTTACTTCGTATCTTATGATCTTCGATCCAGGATTTCTTGAGCCGGTTTGCTGGGATGAAGTCAACATCAACGTCGTCGTCAAGTACACGTAGACATGCTCACCGCGAGTCTTTGGCAGATACTGAAATGTCGGTGGTTTCTTTTTCTTTCCTTCTGGGACTGCCATATGTTGAGGATTGAGTAGTACTAGCAGTACCGCTCGGACCCTGGCTTACTAAGCCTGATCATGACATTAAATTCGTCGGTCCCCAACTTGTAAGTCAGCTCCACCCACCCTCAATTCTCATCGTGCCTTCAAACACTACACCAAACACTACACCCTCTTCAGATCCATCTATTCTTCATCGTCGCATGAACGTACAGAACCTGAACTCTTTCGGTACGTTTATCGACATTTTATCATTCCAACATGCTGTCTCACCCCGGCGTCTCCTCCAGATCCTTTTGCTGATGAGGGCGATCCTCTCGGGGGCAACCAGGACGTGGGTTCTACACAGAATTACCTTCACATCCGCATTCAGCAGAGGAACGGAAGAAAGACTTTGACCACACTGCAAGGTCTTCCCAAGGGTGAGTTGGCTGTTGGATTCGTGGCGATGCAAACTCCTCAACCTCTCACAGAGTACGATCCCAAGAAACTTCTCAAAGCCTTCAAAAAGGTTTCCTCACTCCTTTGATTTCTTGGATGTTGGCTCACCCACCGCTACAGGAGTTCGCTTGCAACGGCAATCTCGTTGACGATGAAGAGATGGGTCAAGTCATTCAACTTCAAGGTGACCAGAGGGTCAAGATTGCAAACTTCCTCACCGAAGAGGGCATCCCCAAGAACACTATCAAGCTACATGGGTTCTAAGTACATCGGAGAATCTAGCGGGACAGCTTGGACTTGCTCCCCTTCATCAGCACAGTTCTTGTTTTCCATCCGTTGTGTAGTTCTGTTTTGTCTGAGTTACGAGTGTGTCTTCCGTCCATACGGGCAATGTATTAGCATCAGTACGCCAGCTGTTGATACTAGTGTTCTAGATAGATATTTTGTGTTTCAACTTAGAAAAAACATAATATCGCTATGGTAACTGTCTACTAGGACCGCAAGAGGTGAGATACTATGGTACATGCAAGATAAGAACTGTATCCAGAGATAAATTTAAAGGGCATGATTACTTGATTTTGTCCAATGGCCTGTAAAGATAGCATGAGCTTGCAACAGATAGAATACCAACAAGCGCAAGTACCTGTTGAATCCACCACGTCTGTCATGAAAGTGAATCAGATAAAGCGAGCTGACGTTGGGATGCGAGCCTCACCGATTCATGTATTGACGCCAGGTTCGCATTTTCTTGACGTTGACTCCACCTTCTTGGTTTCCCTCAACGTGCTTGCCCTGTGTGTGCGTGCAATCATAAGCAGATGAGAGTGAGTAAAAAATAAATACTCATACTTTAGTGGAACCAAAGCCAGCGAGACCCATCATGGCCATCATGGGTTCGTCTTCAGCCGTGGTGGCATCCATCTCCTCGCCATCCTCTACCGGGGTATCAGGATCTAGAATCGGTTTGGAGGGAGTTGGCGCAGAAACATCGTCTGGGACCCAAACTGAGTGTTCCATCGCTGGAGGAGCAATAAATGACTCACATTTCGGCGACTCTGTCCGAACCGCAAACTGGCCATTAGGACGAGCCTCGTGCGGGCGTTTAGGTTCACCGTGCCGCGAAGGTTCCTTGGGACGGATGTCCTTTTCCCTGGGGGTAGTTCGTTCTGGAGTATAATGGTCACGCCTTTCATCCATTCTGTCGGGTTTCCTTTCGCCCTTTCTATCCTCTTTCCTATCGGGTCTGCGGTCATCGCGATCCCGGTCGTAATCATGTCTGTCGTCTCTGCGTGAATTCTTGTAGTCCCTATCCCTGTCGTGGTCGCGCCTGTCTATCCAAGAATGAGATGGAGTTGATTCTGGACAGTTTAACACACCTCTCCGGGGACTACGTGAACGACTGTCTCGTCTGCGTCCAGCATCACGATGTCCCCCTGTTCTTGCACTTCTTGAGTAACGATCCCTGTCCTTGTCGCGGTCCTTGTCTCTGTCTTCTCGTTCCCAGCTCCGTTCCCGTCTTCGGTGGTCAGCCCTCGAGGACATCGTCGTGGTAGGAGGCAATGTTACACTATGGTCACATGACTACATGATTCTGCTCTAACCACCATCGAGGATGTTCACAGCGAGTGCAGCATGTCGAGCAGCTAGACCCGCTAAAGAAACGCTCAGTAGTAAGTCATTTCATCCGTCATGTAGAGCAACAAATAATGTACATGACATGGATGACAGCCGAGGCCAGGCGACACATCCGGTTAGAGAACCTCCCCCGGACAACCCTCCCAGCCGACATCGAGAGAGCTCTAAGACGCGAACGACTCGTTGGTGTCGAAGATGGTAAGAGTCCCAGTCCTGCTACGCATGTTCTTACGCCAGTCCAGTTCAATTACAGCTCTTCCGCTTCTTACCAACACACCGGGCCTACATTACACTCTCCCATCCCGACTTTTTGCAGATGAACATTGCCAAGCTCGGAAATGTGACCATAGGAGGGCATACTGTTACAGCCATCCCGTGTCTCGAGCCTCCGACAATCGAGAACCTGAGAGGTGTCAAGGGACGCAAGGCAGCTCTCGAGCGAGGGTCTTTGCCCGCGCTCGCTTCCTCCGGTGCCATGAGCAATGGCAGGCAAGTTTGCGCATGGGGCTTTCCTCCGAAAGCCTCAGTGGAATGCGTGAAGGACTTTCTTGAACACAGCAAGATTGATACACTGGGTGACAAACCTGAGATCTACAAAGTTAATCTGTAAGTAATTCTACCCATCCTGATCTTTAGAATGATGTTCAGCATTCAGAAGACAAGCAGACGAGTTCTCTCTTTACTCGAGATACCTGATTCGGACCCCGTCCATATCAGATTCATATTGTGTAGCTCGGCGCATTCACCAGACACTCTTCCGGCCTGACACGTTTGGTACAAAATTTCAGGTGCGAGCATGTGTAGTTCGATGATCGCATGCACGACGGGCTGCCTTTGAGTGTCAATATAACGCACAGTCAATACGGCTTTTAATAGGTCCATTCTGGACGGTACATCCCATAAACTAGAGCATAGAATACCTTTTTACATTCTCTCAGCCTCAGGATCTTCGATTCGTGCACGGTGAGCCTGAAATGACGGGTCAGCGCAAGATGAGACGAAAGGATTCGACGGACAAATCTCGAGATGTCCCCTTCGTCTTCTGGAGAACGAGCACGCTTGAGAGTTGGCCTGGCTTCAGTCTCTTTCCACTCTCCACCACCACCAGCAACGGCGCCTGGACCATCTTGCATGTCGTTGTAGCGTTCTTCGACCTCTCTTCTTCTCTCCATCTGCGCCTGTGCACCCCAACCTCCGCGGCCAGGGTCGTAATCTTGTCTGTGCTCGTCTCGAACCTGACCACCGCTCTTTCCGCGGCCGAATTGACGTCCCTCCTTGTAACCCAGATCGAGGTCACAACGGATGATACGTTCATCGAGTTTTGTGCCGCTGACATGCTTCATACTGGCAAGGGCTTCGGCATGTGTGTAATACTCCACAAAACAGAATCCACAAGGGGTTCTTCACGAAGCATGAGCAAACGAGAAGCGAGTTGGTGAAGTCAATCCGCACCGGGTATTTCGGTCGAGCCCCATGATGATGCGCTTGATACCGCCGCCATCTTCAGGACTGGCACACTTACTGAATAACTCATATATCTGTTCTTCTGTCGTGTAAAAACTCAGATTACCGATCTGAAAGACGTGTGTCGGTGAATGGCACTGGATGGAAGGCAAGCAGTGCACGCACGTATAGCGTCGTCGACTTGGAGAGGAGTTCCTGTTGCTTGGACCTCTCCAGTCTACTTTGTGAGTCCTTGTAGTTTGAGGGCTGGTCGAGGGCTGCGACGACGTGCGCCATGGCCGTTGTCGTTGAGCACTCGGCCAAGAGCTCAGAATATGGCAATCCAGAATGGCAGTTGTTTCCCATCACCTAAATGAACGCGTCACACGCGCGTATGACTCTCAGCAGATCACCACCATGGAAGACGTTGGAAAGGAAATCCAAAAGGAAGTGAGTTATAAGGGTCCTTCTCGTTGCACAGAGTACAAACTTTGTCTAGGAACCCACTTTCGAGTCTGTCGTGACCGAAAAGTCTGCCCTCTACAAAGAGCTCCAGGAAGAGGATCTCTACACCAAATACAAGAAGCTTTCTCGTCACCTCGAGCTCCTCGACATCCAGGAAAGCTATATAAAGGACGAACAGGCTAACCTCAAGCGCGAGCTGATTCGCGCGCAGGAGGAAGTCAAGCGCATCAAGTCCGTACCTCTCGTCATCGGCCAATTCCTAGAGGCCATCGACCAGCAGACCGGCATTGTGGGCTCAACAACCGGCTCAAATTATGTCGTGAGGATCTTGTCAACATTGGACAGGGAGTTGTTGAAACCCTCGTCTTCCGTCGCTCTCCACCGCCATTCCAATGCGCTTGTCGATATCTTACCACCAGAAGCGGATTCATCTATTTCTATGCTCACAAAAGAGGAGAAACCGGATGTCACGTATTCTGATGTTGGTGGAATGGACTCACAAAAGCAGGAAATTAGAGAGGCGGTTGAACTGCCTCTTACTCACTTTGACCTCTACAAGAAGATCGGTATTGACCCCCCTCGGGGTGTGTTGTTGTATGGCCCACCAGGTGATTGTCCCATACATCTCGATGGTTACTCCGTGCTTATTCTTATCACAGGTACTGGGAAGACCATGCTTGTAAAAGCTGTCGCCCATCACACCACTGCTTCATTCATTCGCGTAGTAGGCAGTGAATTCGTGCAAAAGTACCTCGGTGAGGGTCCTCGTATGGTCCGCGACGTCTTCCGACTTGCGCGTGAAAATTCGCCAGCTATCATCTTCATTGATGAGATCGATGCTATTGCCACCAAACGGTTTGATGCGCAAACTGGTGCGGACAGAGAGGTTCAGCGTATCCTGCTCGAGCTACTCAACCAAATGGACGGTTTTGACCAAGGCAGCAACGTCAAGGTATGTCGTTCGCTTCTAACATCCTCAATTTGTCACATTGATTCTTCGTGCACTCAAGGTCATCATGGCAACAAATCGTGCGGATACCCTTGATCCTGCCCTACTGCGCCCTGGCCGTCTCGACCGAAAGATCGAGTTCCCACTCCCATCACGGCGCGAGAAACGGCTGATTTTCCAAACTGTTACTAGCAAGATGAACCTTGGCCCCGATGTCGACCTCGAAGATTGTCAGTCCTCACCGAACTCGAGAATCCTTTATTAGCTGATGGATAGCATTTTAGACGTGTCAAGACCTGATCGATTATCGTCGGCAGAGATTACGGCTATCGTCCAAGCCGCTGGTCTACAAGGTATACATGCCTTCCTTGTTTACAAACGTTTCAGTCTGAATTTTCATGCAGCTGTGCGCAAGAACCGCTATGTTATTCTCCCAGTCGACTTTGAAGAGGCGTGGAAAGTGTGTTATTTGTCCGTTGTTTGGTCATCAGACACGACAGCTAAATTCGCATCTTTTTTTTCTTCAACCAGCAAACGGTCAAACGAGCAGACGACACTCACGAATTCTGTGCGTACCACCAAGCTATCCTGTCTTCATTACTCGCTCATACACCTGCACCATTCACGCAGATCGGTGATCCTATGTCGTGTAAGTCTCTTCCTTGTTCATGTCGGGTCGTATACTGACGCATTCCGCAAGTTGGCATTGTATATTACCTTCTTCAATCTTATTATTGCCTTTTGTTTCCCGAGTGACTGTAAGAAAACGCTCTTTCACTTTAGCGTCTCACCGCATCCATCACACGGCGTGGCGCTCATTCTTGTGAGCAATATAGAGTAGTCAATCTTGACTCCCTGTGATTATTTTTGCCCCGCTTGCTTGCCGTTGTCGGATAGCCATTTGGCTCCAAAGCAGTGAGGTTCACACGCAGGAGACATGTCTCCACCAATCCTTTCTCTTGACTTGCCTATTGGTTCCCTTGCACAGTAGGTGAGTGCAGCTCGGGTTTACCTCGCGTCCTTTACAGCTCAAATCCGATGTGCAGATCACAGTATTACCACGATGCATTCCAATACACTCCGTTTGCTTTTCTATTATTTTTGTTCGCTGTCGTCGCTCTCCAACACTCTGGGCGGCGTTGTACAACCCACACGACCGCCCTCATTTTACGGGAGCAAGAGGACTCTGGCGATGTCGTATCGTCGCTACCCACGACATATGTCGGACCTTGCAATATGTGCCACGCAGGTTCGAAAGCAAGATGGGATACAGGTTCTAGTCTGTCGTCTATTCAGTATTGTATTTGAGCAATCGAGATCGCAAAGATTTAGCGTAGCAGCTATTTTTTTGTTGGTTGGCCGAGTTCGCTGGCGCGCTCTGTCGCAATCTGAATCGCTCGAGCAATTGTAGATCGAATTTTGCCGTCTTCCATCGCTAAAAGCCCTGCGATGGTGCACCCTCCCGGAGCTACAAGAATATTAACGTTGGCGCTGACCTAGCTGAATGCGAAGACTTACTTGTCACGGAATCTTTGATCTGAGCGGGATGCGCACCAGCTTGAAGACTCATGCGTGCCGCCCCTTGTAAAGCTATCGATCATGTTAAAGTTCCTTGTCTGTCGAACCACAAGTATTACTCACTCTGAGCAGCTAATTCTAGCGCTTCGGGTCGGGGCAAGCCCATCATGACACCGCCATCTGTCATAGCTTCAAGGAAAATGCATGCAAAGGCAGGACCTGACCCAGAGAGAGCCGTGCAAGCATCGAAATGTTTTTCCTCGAGAAACCGACAGCGACCGATGGATGAAAATATTTTGAGGATGATGGAACGGTCAAGTTCCGTCTCTTCGCTATTCGGGAGGGTAGGGAGTGGGCTAACAACTGTCATCCCCTCTCGAATCTGGGAGTTTCGTCAAGTCAGTCAAAGGGATGATGAACAGGGAAGCGCGCACCCGACAGGGTGTATTGGGCATGGCCCTGACGACTTTTGTGGTTGGAGGGACCCATGCAGTCAACTGGGAGATGGTCACACCCGCAAGGATACTGATGAGCAGCTTTCCATCGAGAGCTTCCTTCATTCCATCCTGGCCAAGGATGGTTTGTGCCTGATGGGGTTTGCAGCTATCCAGGTATGCCTCAGTTGAAATTGCGACGGAACGCATGTACAGCGCACCATAGGATGACGACATCAGATCTCTGAACAGCTGCGAGGTTTTCGTCGACGAAGACCTGGACAGATGAGCCGAGGCCCCCTAGGAGGCCGAATGTGTGCTGGAGCTTTTGTGCACTCTCCTGCCTCGTGACGGTAGCAATGAAAAATGAAGGCAGCGAGGGATCGGGGGAATCTGCGGTCGGGGTAGATGTGCCAGGTGTATGGGACTCCCACTTGGGGAAGACGTGTGTGTTGTCCCTGGATTGGAGACTGGAGACGACGCCGGATATGATGGCGACGCCCATCGTCCCACATCCTGGAAGATGATGTGGTCAATGTCAGTGGATATCTGGACGGAAAATATATACCTAACACGCAGAGGGTGTACCCCATGATGATCTACTTTGATGAGTCGTATCGATCGAGTCATATTCCACGGTCATGACTAGGACTTTCGGACATCTGAGATGCTCGTCTTCATCACAGTTGGTTCCACAAAGTTTGATGCACTCGCACAAGCTGCGATCTCCGAACCAGTGCTCACCGCGCTGCGCACAAAGAGATTCGTGCGGGTGGTGCTACAACGAGGGAATTCTAATCTCGATCTCGCGTCCACTGGGGACTCGCTGACGATGAGCAAGGCGGGGGTGGACATCGAGACCTGGAAGTTCAAACCGTCCATCCAAGACGAGATTGAACGCGGAGACCTGGTCATCAGCCATGCAGGTAAGGGCACTTGGGCGAGGACTTGTATCACAATCCTGACGTCGATCAAGGATCTGGCACTATTCTCGATGTGCTGAGGTCCGGAAAGCCTCTGATCGTGGTCCCAAACCCGACCTTGATGGACAACCACCAAGAGGAACTTGCCCTGCAACTGGATCGCCTTGGCCACCTCAAAACTACGTCTGTAGAGTGAGTCCCCCGACCGGGTTACACCACACTGTCTCATCACTTTCTTTAGCGATCTTCCGACGACCATCGGATCCTTTGATCCAAAATCTTTAGTGCCATTTCCTGCATTTGATGGGAGCAAATTTCGTAGATTAGTGGATGAGATGATGGGATTCACTGACATGTGACTGACTTGGTACACGCTTCATCATGTCGTGATCGTCGTGATCTACAAATAAAATGAAGAGCGTCACACCAGCCTCTGTCGCTGGTGACCTCCAAGCATACGAAGATCAGCACGTTCATGCCGTCTACGATCAGATAGCCACTCATTTTTCGTCCACTCGATACAAGGTGGAGTATCTCCTGTAGTCCGCAAGGAGAATGCTCCATCTAATCTGTCTACTCAGCCATGGCCTATTATCGCCAAGTTTATTTCCGATTTGCCTTCTGGATGGATCGGCCTGGACTCTGGGACAGGCAACGGGAAATACCTCCCTCTGCCCGCTGATCGGCCTGGGAGTGTCTTGACCGTTGGTCTCGATCGCAGCAGGAGTCTTTTACTGATCGCCAGAAACGCCGGCTGCGAACCTACTACGCCGGTCGTTCGCGAAGTTGTCTGGGGAGACGTGTTAGACAACGGGTGGAGAGCGGGAGCATTCGTGAGTCATATTGGAGTTCGTTGCGAGCCTCGCGACGAGGTAACAATGACAGGACTACGCTATCTCGATAGCTACGATACATCACCTAGCCTCGTACGAGAGGCGCAGACTAGCTGTGCAGGTGTGTCCACCAATATATGTCTTGCATGTACTGATTGTAAGTTACAGCGACTTCTGCAGTGCGTTTCGCCTGCCCACGGACGCATCTTGATCTATGTCTGGGCCATTGAGCAAGACAACTTGTCGAAGCGAGTCATACCGGCGGACGGCAGTACTGCTCCATCCTCGGGAAAAGATGTCTTTGTGCCCTGGGTGATATCGCAGCAAGGCATCACACCGAGTCCAACCACAAAACAGCCCCTGAAGAACCTACTGGAAAACTCTGGCACAATCATCGAGGCTCCTGTATATCATCGGTATTATCACATGTTCGCGAAGGGAGAGCTCACAAGGCTCACCTGCGATGCCGCGCAGGGAATGGGTCTAGTTGTTGGACCGCCAGAGGAAGGGCGACGGGGAATTGAAATAATACAGGATGGCTGGGAGCGGTCGAATTACTATGCAGAACTTAGGTGCTGGAAAGCATGATGTTTGTCACCGATTGCCGGCTTGAGCTTACACCTTACGAATCTCGAACTGAAGCAAGCGTGGATTGCGCAAGATAGTAATACAGAGTACGGAAAACGAGATCACTCGCTTGCAGCCATGACTACAATGTACGGTCAGATATGCCAACAGTGATGCGCAAAAAAGAAAAAAAAAAGGACTCACTGGCATTAATCAGATCGCCTCCGCTCTCCTTCAGTACCCGCACTGCCTTTGCTCGCGAGCAGTTGACCTGAGCCATTACCAGCTCGATGTCTTTGGATTCGACGCCCGTCTCATCGACTGGGCCATCTTCATCCGGTGCCTCGAGCTCAGGGATGTCGTCATCGTCATCACCCTCTGCAGCGACACCCGAAGACTCCAAGTTGTTGAAGCCAGCGGGTGCACCAACACCAGAGCCAAGTTGCTGTGCGGTAGACATCTGAGCCTGTGCGTTCATATCCTCGATCTGCGGGTGTGTTAGGGGCTGGTTGGTTTCTATTTAGAAGACAGGGTAAGTACCTTGGCTTCACCGAAGACGATGTAGCAGTCGCTATTAGGTGACTTGTACACCTCAGGCGAGGAGAGAACGAAAAGAACATTCTTTGGTCTGCGGAGGGTAACACGCGTGATGTTGGGGACTTTTTTCAGGCCGAGACCGAGGAGAGCCTTGCGGGCTTTCCGCTCTGAGCGGGACTGAATTTTTTCGAGGGCGGCTGGCGAGGTTGGATCTTCCTCGTGCTCGTGCTCATGTTCGTGCTCATGCTCGTGGTCAGAGTGGTCGGAATGTACTTCCTCAATGGTAGCGGACATCTGGGACGCGCGTCAGCAACGTGTTCGACATCCGAGACGCAATCGTGAATCCATCATGGAGAGACCGTGAAAACGACATGAGGTCGCTGGAATGCGAATAGCTTCGATAGGAGATAATAATTCACCTTTTTTTTTGTGCAATCTGATGAAGACGAGGGTCGTTGCTCGCTGTTCACGACGGCGAGGAGCAAGTTCGAACAGCACGATCGGGGGTTGCCGAAAGGGCGCTTATTTCAACATCTCGTATTACACTTGGAAATGCTACGACCCACTGCAGGTTTGTACGTTTGTCACACAAATTAGTTGACTACCGACCCAAGTGGTGCATACTGCGTAGAAGCCCCTATGGATAGGAGGGTGTGGCAGTCCGTTCTGGTTGACCCTATCCTATCTTTCCTTTCAGCATCACCCATGGACCCAGCGTAAACATCACGAGAGCTCGCCCGCATACGACGCAGGCGTCGTTCCTCCCGATCGGAAACGTTTCACCAACGTCTTTGTGGCCCCCAAGTCAACACCTCTGTCGTGTGATACCGCCGCATCCCTTGTGTTGACAAGATTTTAGTCAAGACCACGACTTTTATTAGGAGCTCCAAACGCTTGTTCAACGACTGTACTAAAGCACTCATGTCGTGCATGCATGCATGATTAATGACTTGAAAGCCAGGGATGATGGATTGATTGGCATTGAATATGCCATTGGCGAGAAGGCAAGGTCTTCATTCTCCTTGCAGGATCCTTGACAATACACAGGTATTCAAATCACTTCCTGAAAAGTATAAGTTGACCACGCAGACACTGTCCAGACGATTGAATTCATACCCAGTAGGTTCCCGTGCATGACACAAGCAACTTACCGATCTTATGATGCGTTCGAGAAGCATATTATGCATTTTCAGAACATCTATGGCAAGACCGTGCATACTCGAGGTATTGATAAAGATCACGACGTACCTCTTGGCCACCCGGCTCATGATTAGTGTCGCTAGGGATAGTCAGTTGAGTGATCTGGTCATCCAAGAGCGCGACAACATCTCTACTGAATCCAAGAGGCAACTCCGCGCGGGATATTTGGAAAAGCACGATATGGTGGAAATGGAGGATCAGTGAGAAAAAGAGTGGTCAGTGTAGTGTAATTGTACATTGCTTTACTTGTGTGCTTCGGTCTTCTAGCTAGGGTCGGATACGGAGTTTGCTAATTTGGTCTGTCAGCTATCTCCATGTCCATGACCTCGCTTTCAAATCAACTACGACTTGCGCTCGAAGACCCAGCGGACAAATTCTCTCGTGAACAAGTGCTCAACTCCGTCGACGAGTTTGTTGTCGAATGCGTGTCCTCAGAAGCACCCGAAGTCCAGCTCTTTAGAGTGGAAGAAGAGCTCCAGATCGTCTACAATGATGTCGTGGACCATACATCGCTTGGGCACACAGAGGTATTTCTCAGTGTCCTCCACCACCTCCGTCCGCTTCTGCCGTCGACCTCCATCATTTCAACCTGGTTTGACCTCGTGCTGCGTCCCGCTCTCAGAGAACCAAGACTATCAACCACCTCTGTAACGCATGCCAAAGAGCTCATCATATTCGCTGCTGAGAACGAGGATCCAAGGTACCCAGAGAAAGTGCACGAATTCCGCAGACGTTTGATGGATCATCTTTTGGACGCCTACAACGAAGGTTCCGGAGACGATATCTTAGAATGGGCAAAACTTGATCAAAGACAGCGTGATAAGAGGCAGCTCTGGAAGAGCAATCTCGAGGATGTACTAGTAAAGTTTGGTTTGAGATGCCCTGTGGTACGTGCTTGTGATGGAACTCACAGTTGAGTTGTTTAATGCTCTGCAGGCTTTGATGACTCAAGTCGAGGCTGCCTTTGCGGCCCCTGCGTCTCGTCTCCAGCTCTTAGTCCTGCTTGACTGTTTCACCTCCGATCCTGAATTCCAGTCGCATGCAGCAGACTTTTTGAGACACCCACTCATGAATAATCTATTAAATTCGCTTCTGTTGGATAACTCTTCGACCATATGCACGATCGGCCTCACCATGCTCGTCAAGCTACTACCAATATTCGCAGTCAAATCGTGCGAGGAACTCAAGATCTTTCTCCCCCGGTTATTCGTGATCCTAGCGAGGATTATATGCTGGGAGGAGCTTTCTAGCTCGGTCCTACCGCCCACTGTTTTGGTGGACGACGACGACGGGCGCTCTGGCTCTGGGAAACAAGCCGAGGAGTACGAAAGACTCGCTGCACTTGAGCTACGCCCCGAGCTCCGGTGGGAGAGGTTGGAGCTCAGACTCACTACGTCTTCTGCCCCTCCGTCAGACGCATACTTCTCGTCTCTTTATTATCTCTTTCCATGCAACCTTCTCCGCTTTGTTCGTGGGCCAGCTGCATATTTGCGGGACAGGGATTACGAAAGCCCGTATGTTGTGAGCTGGGAAGATGCGCTCGATGAAGATAATATACGAAGTAAATCAGAGGTATGCATCTACGCTGCGTCTCTGTCTCTGCATGTCATTCGCGCATAGTTGGCACTTATCCACACATTTTAGCCCCTTCTTCGCAGCCGTGTGGTCAATCCGCGTCTCATATGGCGGGACTGGCTCAAGGAACTCACCGAACCCGATCCATGGGCCAACCATAGCGTTTCTCAGATAGCCACTGAATGCGTCATGCTCAACATCCGCAACATCGCTCTTGGATCTCGGACCTCTTTTATTGAAACGACCGATGCGACTCCTAGCTTGCAGACAGTGGGCCTCCCCTCCATTGTCATGACCCCAGAAGACATTTCGGGTGTGCCAACACCCCACCCAGGTCACATTGGCCTTCCACCTGTGAAAACTCGTGTATCGCTCCAGGACATGATTACCACATCTGTTGCTTTGAAGTCGAATCTCGAGGTCGACATCGAGCACCCGGGCATGCCATGGTCAGCACTGTTGTTCCCACCTGGTACTAGCTCGCCAACGAAAGCAAGCATTAAACTACTACCACCCGAGTCGGTGGGAGGAGATGAAGGTACACAGCTGCCATCGCATGTGGCAGAGGCGATTTCGAGTTTGCAGCATGAGGTACTCTTGCTAAGGACCGAACTCAACTTCGAGCTCTGGCGATCGAGAGAAAACGTGCGTCACATTGGGAGACTTCACCAGGATCATGTCCTCTCAAAGAATGCAGAGGCTGACCGTCAAGCGCTTGTAAGGGTTCATGGCTTGCCTCCGTCTTGGATACAGTATTGATCTTGTACAGCATAACAAGCTGCGTCAATACAAGTCCCGAGTTCAAAGCCTTGAGCAAGAGCTAAGAGAACACAAAGAACAGTCTTCTTCCGCAAAGAACAAATATGCGGATTGGAACACGGAACTGCAGAAGAAGCTCAGAGAATTTCGAGAGGAGAAGAAGGCTTGGGTCTCGGAAGCGGCAGCATTGCGTACCGCGGAAAAGGAAGCGAGAGTAAGGACTCATTTCAACTTGGAGAGGTTATTTGTTGACAGCTGAATAAGGCGCTTTTCGCGGCTCAAGGGAAGCTACTGGCGGACGCAGCAAAGGCGGTATTTGA
Organism: Imleria badia; assembly: GCA_015039435.1. Taxonomy (NCBI): domain Eukaryota; kingdom Fungi; phylum Basidiomycota; class Agaricomycetes; order Boletales; family Boletaceae; genus Imleria; species Imleria badia. Next base: position 730,296 of record MU130751.1, on the reverse strand, counting down.
ACTCCAGACACAGCAGAAGGAGAATCAGCACAAAATCGACCGACTTCATGATTACGAACGACAAATTGAGCAGCACGTTCGCATGCAAACACTTTGGTATGGCTACTTGCATTTAGTAATGGTAAGAGAGGCATTGACAAGCAACAGGGACGCAGACTTCCAAAAGTTCAATGCGAGAGGCGAAGAAATCGAGTTTATCAAGAGCAGATACAAGCAGATGGAGATGCTCCTGGAGAGTCACAGCAAGGCACGCGACAAATTGGAGGACGAAGCACGGTGGGATCCTCGCACTTTGGCTTCGGCATATCAGTTGTGCTCATGACTATATATATATATAGGGCGTACCGTCGCCAGAATCAAGCTCTAGAGGCCAAGCTTGCGCTAGCGCAGAAAAGGTGTGAAGTTTCGCGTCGTATACCAGAGGCAGAGATTGCTGCGATCGTCCGGGAAAAATCAGAGCTCGCTGCTGCGAATGCGAGGCTGCGGGAAGACAACGCAGAGTTGAAGGATGAGATGGATGAGATGCGGGCAGCGCTGGAAGGACTGAAGGCTCAGTTGAGTGGGCAGCGCGGACTAATCTACGAGACACGACAACGGACGGGTACTATTGCACAGTAGTAACTAGTACTATTGAGTGCTACTCTAAGTAGTGGTCCTGAATAGGCAAGTGTGATGGAATGTTCCAGAAGGGACGCGCTTTTCTCCAAGCCGGACTGGTCGCGGGCAGTCGTCGAATCTTCTCGAAGGAACAGAAAAAGTCAGACTACTTAAAGATCAGACGCGTCCCTTTGCTGTGCAAGTTTCTCTTCCTCACAACTTTCCATCCTCCACTCATCTCCTTGAACGGTGAGCTGCATATCCCATTCGCGCCTCCTCATGCATATCTAACCCCTTATCCAGCTCAAAATGGCATCCGAGAGCTTTGGCTTCCAGGCCGAAATCAGTCAACTCCTTGACTTGATCATCAGTAAGCACCATGTCCGACTACCAATCTCTGGTGGCCGCTAATTTGATCACCAGACACGTTCTACTCGAACAAGGAGATCTTCCTCCGAGAGTTGATTTCCAACGGCTCCGATGCCCTCGACAAAATCCGTTATTCCTCCTTGACTGACCCCTCTGCTCTTGAAACCGGCAAGGAACTTTACATCCGCATCACTCCTGACAAGGAGAACAAGGTTCTCTCCATCCGTGATACCGGTATTGGTATGACCAAGGCTGACCTGGTCAACAACCTGGGTACGATCGCCAAGTCTGGTACCAAGGTCGATCAACCCCCCTCGTCGTTCCACGCGTTCTGACCATGTTTAATTGTCACAGGGGTTCATGGAGGCACTCAGCTCCGGTGCTGACATATCCATGATCGGTCAATTCGGTGTCGGTTTCTACTCTGGGTACCTCGTCGCTGAGCGCGTGCAGGTCATCTCCAAACACAATGACGACGAGCAATATATCTGGGAATCTGCTGCGGGTGGTACCTTCACCATCACCCCTGATACCGTCAACCCTCCTCTCGGCCGTGGCACCGAGCTGCGTCTTTACTTGAAAGAGGATCAGACCGAGTACCTGGAGGAGAAAAAGATTAAGGACATTGTCAAGAAGCACTCCGAGTTCATTTCATACCCCATCCAGCTCGCTGTGACCAAGGAGGTCGAGAAGGTTCGTCTTGTTTGCCTTTTTCTGTCGGTTGATTCTAAAGGTTTCTACAGGAAGTCGAAGATGAAGATGAGGAAGCAAAAGAGGAGAAGGAAGAGTCCAAGATCGAGGAGGTCGAGGACGAGGAAGACAAGCCCAAGGACAAGAAGACGAAGAAGATCAAGGAGAAGGAAGTTGTCAACGAGGAGCTCAACAAGACGAAGCCTATCTGGACGCGCAACCCTCAGGACATCACCACTGAGGAATACGGTTCGTTCTACAAGTCGCTTACGAACGACTGGGAAGACCACCTCGCTGTCAAGCACTTCTCTGTCGAGGGTCAACTCGAGTTCAAGGCCATCCTCTTCGTTCCCAAGCGGTAAGGGATTCGCTTTCGCTGCACATCTGCAGCTCATTTTCTTTGCAGTGCTCCTTTCGATCTCTTCGAGTCCAAGAAGAAGCGCAACAACATCAAACTCTATGTCCGCCGTGTCTTCATCATGGACGATTGTGAAGACCTCATTCCCGAATACCTCAACTTCGTCAAGGGTATCGTCGACTCCGAAGATCTTCCCCTCAACATTTCTCGTGAGACTCTTCAACAGAACAAGATCCTCAAGGTCATCCGTAAGAACATCGTCAAGAAATGTATGGATCTTTTCAGCGAGATTGCGGAGGACAAGGACAACTTCAACAAGTTCTATGAAGCCTTTGGCAAGAACTTGAAACTCGGTATCCACGAGGATGCTCAAAACCGCAGCAAGCTCGCCGAGTTCTTGCGCTTCTACTCCACCAAGTCTATTGAGGAGCAGACCTCGCTCAAAGGTGCGTGCTCGATTCTCCGTGTTGGGGAAAACAATGGTTAATCACGGCCGCAGACTACATCACTCGTATGCCCGAGATCCAAAAGTCGATTTACTACCTCACGGGTGAATCTCTCGCTGCCGTGAAGGAGTCGCCGTTCCTTGAGGTCCTCAAGAAGAAGGGCTTCGAAGTTCTGCTCCTTGTTGACCCTATTGACGAGTACGCTGTCACTCAACTCAAGGAGTTTGAGGGCAAGAAGCTCGTTTGCGTGTCGAAGGAGGGCCTCGAGCTCGAGGAGACTGAGGGAGAGAAGAAGACGCGCGAGGAAGAGGCGGCCCAGTTCAACGACTTGTGCACGACGATTAAAGAGGCTCTTGGTGACAAGGTTGAGAAGGTGGTCGTTTCCAACCGAATCACTGACTCGCCGTGTGTTCTTGTCACTGGTCAATTTGGCTGGTCATCGAACATGGTATGTTTGGGTTGATCCTCGTGTCCAACCTTGACTAAATGATTGTCTGCAGGAGCGTATTATGAAAGCTCAGGCTCTGCGTGACTCGTCAATGTCGTCGTACATGGCGTCAAAGAAGACGCTGGAGCTGAACTCTCATAATGCGATCATCAAGGAGTTGAAGCGCAAGGTTACGGAGGACAAGGCTGACAAGTCGGTCCGAGATCTGACGTACCTGCTGTTCGAGACGGCCCTTCTCACGTCTGGTTTCTCGCTCGACGATCCTACATCGTTTGCCAAGCGGATCCACCGTATGATCAGCTTGGGTCTCGATGTGGATGAAGACGAGCCAATGGCCGAGGTCACGGAAGAGGCACCGCCAGCTGAGGCCGCGTCGACTTCGGCGATGGAGGAGATCGACTAGACGCGTCGAAAACACTAGTAAAACATGTATCTGTATCATCACCTTAGTTGCATCAGCATTGTCATGTCGCACAGTTTTTTCTTTCATCTAATTTGGTGCGTTTCCTAGCAAAATGAATACAGGTGTATTTCATTACGACAGGGGTTTGTAAGTGGAATGAGATGAGCGCCTGTGATACGACCGAGTCACTCTGACTACATGTGGCAAATGTCGATCTGGATGGGAAAAGAATTGACGCTCCGCATTGTTCTTGCATGCTGACACAGTGACGTCGCACTCGAAAACGGAACGACAAAAGGACGTTGAAGTTGCGCAGCAACTTCGTGACATCCACAAGGCACCCAATTGTGACAGGGATTTGCTGTTGCACTACCGGGCAGGATTAGTCGAGGCGAGGGTGTGAAGAGTCAGATTTCCAAATGTGGAAATAGTGCTGGTAGCCTCGCGGCATCCGCCCGATGGATTGTCTCGACTCGCCATTCAGCATGATTCAACCCTCTCTTTAACTGCACTGTATCATTATTATTCTCTTCAATGCCTGCCATCATCGCACCGTCCCCGCGTCTCCCCACGCAGCATTCAGACCTCCTCTCCCAAGACCCACTCACTATGGTCCGCCATTCCCCTTTCCTTTGTCCTCTCCCGCTAACTGTCCACAGCACCCCATCCATTCACGAGCATTCCTGTCGCCACCTCGCCTTTTGTCTCCAATCAGACTCCACGATCCACCCTACCTCGCTTTCGTATGTCCTGCCCGGATTCATCCATAACCCTGTCTGACGCGTCGTCCCACAGAACTCCAAGTCGCCCACCCCGTGTGGTTCATCCCACAAGAGACGTGCGCCGTCTCGCCTCTCTGCCCGCTCCACCAGGCGCCGTCGTCATGTACAACGCGTCGACCCCACTCTCGATGCCTTTGGGCGTCCATCCATATTCGATCACCTCCCTTGGATCTCTGCCCTTGAGGTGCCCAGTCCCATCAACTGCGACATCGCAGACCTCTCTCAGTTGCCTCTCAACGAGGATCCTGTCGCATTTTCGGACACCATGCCCGCTTCTGGACCTGTGCGTCGCAGAAAAACATCCCTGCGCTCGAATCCCCTTGGGAATGGCCCTGAGTCTCCCCCGAGCGAGCCACTCCACAGGCAGCATCCCCCAATTCAACGGCCCGCCCGTCCTTTTCCAGATTGTCCCAGGACACCACCGCCTCGTGTTCCATTTGATCCAAGCAGAGTCACTTTCCACAATCTCATGCCCGTCTTCCCACGCGGCGTCAATCCCAGCACTCCGTTCTGAGCCTTCACTTTCGTTGTCAAATATCCGCATCTTATCGGCATATAATCAAACGCTTACATCCATCTGACGCAGTTAATCGCGGGCGTCCGCTCGCCATCTACAAAATCAACTAAACATCATCTCAGCTCCACGATGTAGTCCTACCGAAATCTGCTTTTCATCAACTTCGCGTTGCAAAGACCACGCTTTATTTACTGCTTCATCACGGACCATGCCTGCGGCTTGGATCAGTAATATCTGTTTGTTTGCCCTTTCTGGGGGCCCTGCATTTGTTCCGTACTTACATGCCCGCATTCTTGTTCTGCCTTGCCACATTTGCACCAGTCCACATGATTCGCATTCACGAATACGATGCCTATACATTTACATTCGAACCTGTTTTATCATGCCGCATCTTTCACCTTTCCCCCTGTGTTGTTACGATCGTTAGTCGCATTTCCCAGATAGTTAGCCGTGCTGCGATCCAGGGGAGTGTTATGTAATATGAATCTGCACAGTTCTGACCTAATATATTCCCACACATCCATTGTACCCAACTTTATTGCTTTCATCTGTGGCACTTTCCCGATCTCGCAATGGAAAACGACCAGGTATGCGCTCCATACGATGGATCCAGTTGGTTTGAACAACTTACGAGCCTCGTGTAGGGTGTTCTTGTCGATCTCTACGTCCCCCGCAAGTGTGCGGCCACTAGTAAGTGTTTCGCCAGCGACGAGTGCTCAGAGTCGATCCAATCCGCGTTGCAGACCGCCTGATTACCTCAAAGGACCACGCATCGGTCCAGATCAACGTCGTTGACGTCGATGCCAACGGCCGTGCGTTGAACACGTACACTTCATTCGCACTCTGTGGGCAAGTCCGCTCACAAGGCGAAAGTGACGACTCTCTTAATCGGCTAGCGACCAAAGCTGGATGTGAGTGTTCCCCCCTCTGCGTGGAGTGGAGTGCTGACGAGTTTACCCTATTTTCGTGTGGGTGGGCGTGCAGTGCTCCGGAATGTGTGGTCGTACCAAAAGTAACAGTAACAGCGTGTCTTTGAGCGTTTCTTTTGTTGTAATCCACGTTGCTCTCGCCAGCTTGCTTTTCGTGAGGTATATAGACAAGGTTGTACTTAGAACAGGAGTGCATTGCCACAAACGGATGGCTGCGCTCCAGCATCGGGTCAGCTTGCAACCGTAGTCCGCAGCTTGGACTGGCTTCAACAGCAAGAGCGACCGTGACTCGTCCCATGCGTGGTGGCGATTCTCACCGCCCTTCTCTCTCCGAAAGCTGCCTTTCTATCATATCTGTATGCCCGATTTTCGCCTCTGCGCGTAAGTATGTCCAACTGAGCTACCCCTCTCTTACTACAGTCAGGCTCCATGGTCGAAATAAAGCGCATAGCCGGCAACGACGGCGAAACCGTGCCTGCATCTGCCGATGAAGAGAGCAAGTACAGACTCCTCTACAGCAAGTCCAAGGTCTATGTCAATCCCACCGCCTATGCAAGAGACAACATCCCTGGCTTCGTAGCGCTCGTCAAACGTGTACGTCTCCATCGTCTCTGCCAAAGTTACCTCATCATGGCTTGTAGGAGGCAGTGAATCCAACATATCTCCTGGCATGGATACCAGAGACTCTCTTGAACGAAAAAGGGGCAGAGGAATGGGACAAGTTCGTCAAGATCGAGGAAAGGGCCATCTCGGACGAAGATGACGAAGGTTGGCATGCATATTGGTGGTTCCTGTTCCGTCTCACTGTCTCACCGTCTGCTCCACAGACGCAGTCCTCATCGATTTGCCAACTCAACGACCAGAGCCGTATGCATTTTCTGTCCCTTTGACATCCATATATTCCCTCTTGGTCCGGCCACCGACTCTCTCGTCATGGTGTGAGTACCTCGGCGCTTTTCGTCCCTTCAGTGTGCTGACCCTGTTGAAAATTCGAATAGACGGTACTGTAGACATCAACCTCATCAACGGCTCCACGCTGCCGACCCTTCACTTTCATGACGATGAATCACTGTCGGGGACCCTTCCACCGCGTGCAAACAACCAACGGAACTCTTCGAATGCATACCCTCCCATCTCTCCAAGCACATCGGCATCTGCTACGCGCCCATCTGCATCATGGGGAGGAGAAGATCTCATATCACGCTTACGATGTTATGCCTATCTCTTGCGTTCATCTCTTCAACCAACCCTGTTCATTCTTGATCCCTCAAAAGCGGACATAGAGACACATTCCACTCAATTATTCGACGATGATGCGGTAGATGACATCCTTGCGCAATCATCTTACGCAAACTCCCACTCGCCCGTCCCAGCTCACCGTCGTCCCAGGCCAATTTCCACTCCGCCTTCCGGCTCGACTAATGCGTATTCCAACCGCACGTCAGTATTGCATCGCTCCCTCTACCCGCCTTCTGTTTCGACAACGCATAATACATCCCAAGCACGTCTTGCACTCCTACAATCCTTCTCCAACATCACGCGCGCCACGCGCCATGCTGCGCAAAACATTCTGTCTCACCCCCTTGCAAAGCCCATTGTCCCACACCTCCCCGATCCCGTAAAGTCTCTGGTGAACGCCAACGGTGAATGGGAGTGGGGTAGTTGGGTCGAGAAGGGTGGTGTTGGGGAATTTGAGAGTGCCCGCGTTAACCTCGCTCGATGGGCGCGGATCGTAGCAGAGGAGGGTGATAGGGCGAGGAGGAGAGAGGCACAAGCATTGCCCGCTTCATCCCCAGATCTGCAAGAGGAGACATCTTCACTAGGGGTGTTCGAGTTACTGCATTCCACAGTCAATCTGCCAACACCAAAGACATCAAGGGATCCCTGCAATCCCATTGATGAGAAGACATGGAAAAAGTGGTTCGCGGCCGATGGGCGGCCCAAAGTGAGGATCGAGGAGATGCAACGAGAAGTGTTCAGAAGGGGGATAACACCTGTAGGAACGATGAGGAAGAAAATCTGGCCCTTCCTTCTCGGAGTTTACGCGTGGGACGTTGATACCAACGAGCGTAAAAGGAGGTGGGCAGAAAAGAGGTTTGTACGGCTCCTCAAATATGTGCGTGCTGTTCATGGATCCGCGCAGGAAACGCTATCAGGAGATAAAGAACGAATGGTGCGGCGTAGCAGAGGTTTTCGATCGACAAGACGTTCTCGAGGAACGGCATCGCATAGATGTGGACTGCCGTCGCACTGATCGTACTCACCCACTCTTTTCCCATAGCTACGAAGACTCGCCTGGTGACCCCGAGGCAGATCGTGGTAATCGACGATATTCTACGATCTCACCTCAGCTTGCGGACATCGGAGCGCAGTCTCCCAGTAATGAACATATTGACCGCATGGGTAGTATTCTTCTTACGTATAACTTTTATGACAAGAATCTTGGTGAGTCTAATACATCGTTTTATTCGACCATGTCCGGTGCTGACACATTTGTGGATGAAGGTTATGTGCAGGGGATGTCCGATCTTTGTGCGCCCCTGTACGTTGTGATGGATGCGGAGGAAGAGTTGACATTCTGGTGCTTCGTCGAAGTCATGAATCGCATGGTACCTCTCCTTGTTGGCCGAGTGTTTCAGTAGCTAATACCTGTTCAGGGCCAGAATTTCCTCCGCGACCAGAGCGGTATGAAGAAGCAGTTATCCACCTTGCAAGAACTCATCAGCGTAATGGATCCTGAGCTGTATCGACATTTTGGTTTGTAGTTTTCGTTGTGTGCCTCACTTGTCTCATTGTTCTCTGATAGAGAAAACTGAGGGCCTCAACTTGTTTTTCTGTTTCCGGTGAGTATTGAGATCTTTCGATTGCCTCCTCTAATGTATCTTGTAGCTGGGTGCTGATCGCTTTCAAGCGCGAGTTTCCATTCGACGATGTGTTGCGGCTCTGGGAGGTGCTCTGGACGGACTATTACAGCAACAACTTTGTCCTCTTCATAGCACTCGCCATCCTCGAATCGCATCGCGACATGATCTTGCGTTACCTTGTCGAGGTTCGTTCATACAGTCTTATCAATTCATTACCCAAATCTCACTTGTGCATCTCATTCAGTTCGATGAGATCTTAAAGGTAAGTCTCGATGGTTCATACTCCCTGTGCACAAACGAATGCCGCCGCATCTTCATACAGTATTGCAACGAACTCAGCATGACCATTGAACTCGACTCTACCCTCGGCCAAGCGGAAGTGCTTTTCCTCTCGTATGCCCAATTCGTGGCGGACATTGACCGACGACGTGCGGAGGAAAGCAGTCAATCTTCGTCTACGAGTGCTGTGATCCGTCGCCGGAGTACAGCTAATAGTGATATGGTTAGCGGAAAGAAGCTAAATATCATTCTTCCGACGCTCAGCGAGAACATGCGAGAGCTACTGAAGGCGGGGAGGTGACATGTGAGCCTTTGTATAAGTGTACCCCTAGACTGTATTATACCACGGACGCTGTTGCTCTCTGTATTTCTCGCGTATTCAAATCTCCGCTGTCCGCCTTCTCCCGCTAAACGCCATGTCGTCGAACTTGACTGTCTTGCGTCGGTACGTGCAAGAGGTGAAACCAGAGACATTGCCGCCTTCGGTCCTATTCGAGTATAACGACAAATGTTTGACAGTGTTCGACGCGTTCCCCAAGTCCATATTCCACTTTCTAGTCCTGCCCCGCGTCGGACCAGGGTCACCGAGCGTGGGTGAACTCTCCAACCTTCGTACCTTGCTCAAGGGCGACAAAGCGCGCGCGAAACAAGTGCTCGTGGATCTGAACGATGCGGCCTACAATGTCAAGAAGCTGATCCGCGAAGAGATGCTGAACCGGTACGGGTTCCAATGGGAGATTTGGACAGGATTTCATGCAGTCCCTAGTATGGAGTAAGTTCCATGCTCTTTTTCCCCGTCTTCATCCCACTCAGGCTAGCGTCCCTGTGCAGACATGTGCACTTGCATGTCTTGTCGAACGATCTATGTTCGGAAAAGATGAAGCACAAGAAACATTTTAATTCGTTTCACCCCACGCTCGGCTTTTTCTTGCACCTACACGAAGTCCTTTCGTGGTTTGACGAGGAGCCATCTTATTTCGAGCGCGTATGTTCTGGTCATGCTGTGATGTCCGTTCACTCACGTACCCCTATTCGCATTGACTCAAACAGATGTCCCAACTGAAGAAGAGCGACTACGAGCACATTCTCAAAGAGAGCCTTTGTTGCTGGAAATGCGAACGAGACATGAAGAACATGCCCCAGCTGAAAGCCCATCTGCAAGAAGAGTGGGACGAAGAAGCGTGCAAGGAAAAGGCGAAGCTCACGAGAAAACGTAAGCGCGACGATGCGAGGTCTGCTACCCCAAATGTATTGGACGACAAAGAACCAGAGCGCAAGTGGCCTTCTCCGATGATAGCTTGACAGCGAGCCTGAGCGTTCGCTTTCACGCGTCGCGCACACCGACACGCTTGTGACTGTTCCGTACACTGTGTTTTCCCACTTTGAATGTTATCTGCCCTCGTTCCATCACCTACAATTTACAATCCTGCCTGACCTGGCAAGGTCTATTCTTGCGACGCTTTTTTCCGGGCCGACGGTGCGCGGCGCGCGCGCCCAATTGTCATGGGACTGACGACCGTCACGACGCATATATAAATTGACATGAGTCTTGCGTCCACCGGTGAACATATCGCCTCCGTACATTACTCACGATGGCCCCCGCTGGGGCATCATCCCTACAGGCTGGATTGCACGGTGAGTGTTCTTGTGTCCATCAACATAGTCCTGTATGCTTACTCGGGATCACAGGACGGTACGTATAGCTCTTCACAGTCCAGGGTCACTCAAAATCTCCCCACCAGCCATGACGCGTCCGACGTTGCCCACAAGATCGTGACTGTGGGATTTCGCAGCGTCGAAAAGGGCCCAAAAGTTTGTCGATGAATTTGTCAAGGGCGATAAGAGCGTGAAGGCATGTACCGACAAAGTCGGCGCATTTTTACCTCCGGTGTGCTGTGCTAACCTCACCTCAAGGACGTCGATGACATATACATCGATGGGGACCTCAGCCCTCGCGCTACTTGAATTTTCTTACGCGCAGGCAGCCTCTGCCCCCCACACGTACTACTCCACGCCTTGGACCTTGAAGGCGAAGACGCATGTCCTGTGCGAGAAACCTGTGACTTACAACGCCGCGGAGCTTCGCTCGCTGATCGCGGTCACAAGGGAGAACGTCCTCTTCATGGGACGCACTGTGAACACGTTTCCAGCAGCTGACGAACGAGGCGAAGGAATCATCGATTCATGGGACCTTGGTTTGCCAGTCGTCGTTCACATCTATTTTTCAAACGATTTTGGTATCGACGGTGCGTACGTTTGTTTGAGTGGGGACAACGGTTATTGACCCGAACCCATAACTTTCTCTGACCAATCGTATAACTCGGTCCTGAGCTCGGGGAGGGACCCTTCTCGATGGATACGTGCTTCCTCGATCCCACTCACATCGCGGCTCACGGAAGGAAAATACGACACCAGTCCACATCCGCTCATCTAACGCGGGATCTCCCCACCGCGCCACAGACGACCCTTGCACTCTACGAACACCCAGCGAACACTGGCAAGCGCAACAAGCGCCGCGAGCATCCCTTGTCCACTCCGCAAGACACCATTGGAACTCACAAAGAGAATCACACACCGGCGTCGAGTGTAACACTCGGCTTGTTTTACGCTGACCTTTACACGGCCCAACCCTAGAACAGGCACGATGCTCCGAATCGCGCCCAGGCCGTATCGAGCCTGCAGCGTACATGTCACTGCGCGCTGGCACAGCCCGGGTCGTCATGCGTTTTTAGAACGGCACGGTCATCGTTGCCCCTGTTCCTGCACCAGGTTCCTTCGTCGTCCAGCACTTCACAGATGGGCAGATGGGCGGCGAGGCACTATCAAGGGTGAGGAAAGCTACAATGTTGAATATGTTGGCACATTTTGGCATTTCCAAGCGAACGATATGGCGCGGAGTTATCGGGATCGTAAGATCGAAAGCGCGTTGTGGAGCCACGATAAGAGTATTTTGGAAGTAAAGGTCTCTGATGAGGTCGGTACAGTTTACTTTGAATCGTGGTGCATGATGCTGTTGGAAAGGTATCGTAGACCAACGGTCTTATGCACTCGTTTGCCCAAGGTATCGATGTCTTAAATCAGCGATAAATTATAGGCGCTGATCATAGGTTTACAAGAAATCTATACACATGTCTTCTATTTCACGCTGGTCGCATGTAAGGTATTCATTGGGTTTCCGGTTACTCTTCCTCGGCAATGGCTTCCTCGATCCTCGCCGCAGCGGCCTTGGAGGCAGCCAGTCTCTGGGCACGGGAGCGCTCGCTGGCCTCACGGATGGCCCAAGTAAATTCGTAAGTCCTGCAAGCATCTAGAACTCCATTAGTCGACTGGAGCGCACTAGACGAAGATCGCGCACCTTCGTAAGAACTAAGAATCTGAGCGGCATCAGGGTCCTCTTCAATGTCCTCGATGATATCGATCCAGTTAGAAACCTGACATGACAGTTTGCATCAAGTGTAACAAGCGGATCAGAAAAGTACGTGCCTCGGAGAAAAACGGGTCGTCATCGGGAAAGTTGAAGACTTGTTCATGGTCGTCTCCAGGCTTGCGGACGTAAAGGATGGGCTGGACATACGGATTGACAAGCCTAGGCAAACAAGATGAGCGATGCAACCTCATTTCCGCCGGTCGTTACTGACTTGAGGCAGTACCCGTCAGCATGGACCTCCAACTCGCAGCTGTAATTGCGACCCTGGAGAGTCGCGACGTGGGTGAAGGAGCCTACCGCGCCCGAATCATATTTCCTGTGTCGTTAATGAGACAAGGAGACCTCATGGGTCCGGAGATTGGAAAAATCTCATACCAGGTGGCGGAGGTGACACGCGGAATCCTGTTTTCAGGGGCAATCTTGCTCTCGTCAATAGCCATCTTGGACAGGTGGCCGGCGTTTTCATCCCATTCGAGGGAATGGGCGGTTACGGAAGAGATGTCGACCTCACCACCAAAGTAGCGAGAGAGATCGCAAAAGTGAGTGCCTTGCTCGACGATAGGGCCAGCACTAAGGACCGTCAGAGGCGAGAATATGGGTCGATTCGTGTGGTGAACCCACCTCTTCGACTTGTCCCACCAGTCTGGCTTTGCAATTAATTCGTAAGCGCAAGCGTAGCGCGCGATGGTGGCCATCACAACGAGGTTGTTTTCCTCGATGATTTGTTTCATCTTTTGGGTAGCCTTGAGGTACCTCAGCATGTACCTGCGGACAGGTTGGCCAGATGCACCATAAGCAAAGAAGGAAATTGCCGCACCCAACAGAGACGATGGCGCCACTCTCGGAGATAAATTTAGCGACCTTGAAGGATTCGTCGATCTCGCTTTTATCGCCTGTCGCGACAGGCTTCTCAACGAACATGGCAACGCCAGGGAAGTGCTTCTGAATCTGCATCTCGATATCACGGCCAGGCTGGAGGGTGCCTCGGAACATGGGAGGCGAACCGATGACGAAGGCACGGGGGCGCTCCTTTTGGGTAACGTTCTTGACGAAATCATCGAGCGTTCTGTAGACGCGGGTATCGCGATAGGCCGAGACGACGAACGAGTCGCACTTTTTCTGGAGGACGGCAGCGGCACGCTCTGTCGCGGGGTCGATGAGGGCGACGACCTTGAGGCGCAGGCCGAGCTTGCTACAAAGGGATGAGCTTCGGATGGAAAGAAGGAGGAAGGGGCACACTGTTCAAAGCGGAAGGAGTGGTTCCATGGACCCTCCTCGGAACCTGAGCGCATAGGGTAAACACGACGTAGACAAGGAAAGAGGTAGCGGACCAAACATGATGTTTCCGGCGCCAACAAAGACGACGTTGAAATCGTCTGTGCCGCCGACGTGCGTGGTCCTGGGTGGGATCAGTGGACGAGGGGAACAAGAGCAGGGGGACTGAACTTGTCCATCGGGACCAGCCTGGATGGATCGATGGAGGGCCTTCGCGAGGAGAAGCCAGAGGAATAGCCCGAGCCCCGTCTGTCGGGGATACGGCGGTCAGAGCCCCTGCGAGAGGGGGCCTGCTTTGTGGAGGTCATTTCGAGGCCGGAGAACCTGCGAGCGGCAGACATGATGGTGGTTGAGGAGAGGGAGCTGTGTCGGGAGATGCTTGTATTTAATCTCAAAGGGATAAGGTTTAGATGGGGCTCCGTTCTCGCCGACGTGGGATAATAATCAAGCAAGGATGATTTAGCACGTTACTGTGTATGACAGGACAAGTAGCGTAGCAAAAAGAAAGCGACGAACAAGAGCGAACGTGATGGGGTATAAAATGAATGGACGGTAATAGACGGATATCAAGAACTACCCTGAGATCGGGCTGGGTGGGTGTCGGCGACCACAGTGCTGGGCTGCTGCTGCTGGGTCTGCTGCAGCTGTCGGTTCGCAATTTCCTGGCGCCGCCGTTCTGCGGCCTCGAGTCGCGCAGTCATCGCTCTGAGCTCCTCCTTCAACTTTTCGTTTTCCTGTGTCAGTTTCAACACGTTGCTCGCCCGCTTCTGCATTCGCTCGACGCTGAGGGGACGGTGTGTGCAGGGACACGGCAGAGACGAGCTGTACTTACGGCGGCTCTGGATTTGTGCCCAGGATGGAGTTGAACGAGCAGGTGAGGTCAAGGTCCACTGCAGGGATCTCTGGGAGGGACGGAGATGGTGTGCGGGACGCGAGGGGGTGTTGAAGCCTGTAAGGTGCTGGGTGTGAGTGATACGGATCGGACACGTCGACAGAGAGATCGCACATTGTGCTGGTCGGCTCTGATCGCTCGTCCATGTCGTCGTTGACGACGTGCACGAGGCCTTCTCAACCATACCCAACATCCAAAAAAGGTATATTGTTCCCACAATTAATAACGATCGGCCCTTATTATGACTCCCCTTCATTCGCCATTTCCCTTCCATCCTCTTCCCCTCCCCCTCCCCCCCCTCCCCCCGCCGTCCACGACGACATGCCCGCCGCATCCGTCGCTCTCCTCGACGGCAGCGACGTCCTCGACGACGCACCCGCCATTCTCCCCCCTCTCCCCGATCACAATGACCACGACCAGGACGTACACGACATCGACATTCATGCCCCTCCCTTTGCCTCATCCGTCTCAGACAGCATCCCTGTATTATCTATTCACGACCCCTCTGTGTATTATAGCTCCTTTGCCGACTGCTGCTCCTTCGCGCACCTCCCAAACTACCCCTACCCGCCCCACGGCGCTCACGTCCCGCATCCCGACTTGCACTTTGTTCTCCACAACGACGCCAGCAACCCCTTTGTACACAACAGCCCACACATGTCTCCGAAACATTTGCATCACACGCAGGATCTCGCCCTACGCGGCGCTTCCTCGCTTCACGACTCTCGCTTTCCCTCTCTTGCATTTCTCCCTCCCCTCCACGACCTTGCAGGTCCGCTGGATCACGCATCTCACCCCTTTCCCATGTCCTCGTCCCCGCCCAAGCCACCGGGTCTTGCGCATACCCTCCTACCGCCCATCGTACAGTCCAACCCCGCAGAACTCAGCAGAGCTGACATCGAGGCGAGTCTCCCCCATGTTCTCTCGTTTCGCAGCTCATCCTCGCTCCAGAACCGTTCCATGATTAAACGCCCAATCACCGGCTCGCCCTCCCAAGTAGACCCGTGTGCAGCCGCCTTTCTTCGCGACCAGCTGGGCGACGCAAAATGGAACACCTTTTGTGCGCGTCTGTTTGAGCGACGTCTTGGCCCGATCAAGTCAAAAATCCGTGTCAGAGCCAAAAACGCCACTGACGACCCCAGTCCTCCCCCCGGTGCCACTGCAATCGATTTTCTCGTAAAGGTCGAGGTCGTCAAAGAGGTATTGCGCACTTTTGTCCCGTACGTCTGTTCCCCCTTCTTCTGTGCTTCATCGGCGTGCCTGCGCGACTGGATCACGCTTACCTGATGATTACGCAGCCATCCGTACAATCCCCTCAAGTCATTGACCCATCCGTATCCACACTCTCCGTCAGGTTCCGTCACCCTTACGCGCTCTACCATCCTCGTGCTTTCCGGTTGGTCAAATACTCAATTCTCTTATTGGGCACGCCGTGCCGAGGGCATCTCCGTTCTCGCTGCGCATGATGAGCGTCTTCACGCAGTCGCGGTCGCTCTACAGAAGCGCATCAACGCCGGCGGTGTTCTTTTAGATGGCGCTGATGACATTGAAATCTACTCCGCCCAAGGTTGCCCAACCATTACCGGGAAAGGGCTAGATCTTATTATTGACGAAGTCAAGAAGCGTACAGAACTCAGCCCCTTTCTTCGCGGTAAACACTCCAGTCTAGACCCCTTTGGCTCCACCAACACGGATAAGGACGCGGGCCCAGGTCCCCCCTACGGTGTCCCTGCAGCGCCCATTTATATGCCCACCTTTCAGGCAATGGAATATACTCATGCCCCTGCAATCACCGCCTCCGCCGAATCACCGATCGGTTGCCGCCCAAAGAAAAAGAGGAGGATAAGTGTCGCAGATTCCGTTTCATCATATGGCAGTTGCGGCGCTTTGAAATCCGATCCCTCTGACGAGCCGCCAAGCCATTTTAGTTTGCTCCTTGCTGACAATCCTCGTTTGACACCGGACCAGGAAAGTGTGTCGTCCTCGGACATGCAGCCAATTTCCCCGCCGTCGTCGATAACTCTCCCGCAGCTTTTCGACACACCGTGCATTGATGAAAACGGGCTCAGTCCGTATGAGCTATCCTCTCATGGGATGCACGGCACAGATGGTCGCCCTGAATATTTCCCCGTCTCTAATTCACGGTCAGATTTTGATGATTCGGACACGGAAAAATATACACGGAAGAGGTATTGCGGATTGACCGACAGGAACCTCGAAAAACACCCCAAGCTGAGTGCCTGAGTCCTGTGCGGTTTCTTTCGACTCCACATTTTATTTTCCTTCGTACTGCCCTTTTGCCATTTCTTTTCGCCCTTTTTTTCGTGTGTTTATGCTACGTTTAACACTACGCTCTCTTTAACGTCCAATGGATGATGACCCCTCAATGTCTGTACCATTCATGCTTTCACCGTTTATCAAAAATATGCCCACTTTCAGGTTACATCTGTCTAATTTTTGTAACACCACACCCCCGTCCAATATGTTTTCGCTCGATAAACGGTAGTGTAGTTTTAGAACACTGTTTGAATAAAGTTGTGATGGCACCCCAACGTGGGCACGCTGCGGCCGGGATTACGACCTCTGTACATGGACACGCTCCTCCGACCAACCAAACACATGTCGTCCCTCGATCCTGCCAACCTCGTCATCACTCTCACTTGGCTCTTCTTCCTGTTGGCAAGCTATGCCGTCCTCTTTAGCGCGTTCCTCCCACTCTCAGCCATCCCTGTGCGTCCACGCACCATCACCCGCGCCTTGCCTTTCACCTGACGTATCAACACCACCAGCTGCTTGACGTCCTGGCCAAGGACACGCACTACAAGTACTTTGTGCTGTTAATTATCCCCACCAGCTCGTACTTTGTCATCGCAAATTGGGTCGGCTGGCAATACTATCAAAACTCGTGATGGCACTCTAGGCCCTGTACACGAGCTGGGCGCCCCCAGCGATAGTGCTGTCGCGATAGCATATATATTCTCCGGCTCTGCTCGCCAGTGTCAAGGCAATCACAGTAAATCCATTGTGCCTCGTGTGTGTTCTTGTTTCCCGCCAAAACGGATCTGATCACTGACCAAGTCGATCATTCAAGGGGACTCGCCTACACGTTTCCTGCAATGATCCATGTGACATCGTCCTCTCTTCATGTGCCACGTGTCGGTCTACCATTCACATCACAGATATTGTATACCAAAACTTTGCAAGCGTGTCCAAGAAGCCGTATGCTTAATAGATTCGGATCCCCTCACTATCGTGCTAAATACTACCAACGCCGTGCCAAATTCAGGGGGATTCGCAACATCCTGCCATCCACTCAACTTTCTAGCATCATCCATTCAGCCGGGAAATGACATGTATATGGCGAATTCAGGGTGGTGGCTCAGGGGATCGTGACTTTTCAGTGGGTGGCCGAGACCGCATCCGTACTTGTCTTAGCTCTTGCCACAACCGGCTCCGTTCGGGCTCGCTCTGTGTTTGGGCAACAGACCTCACAGGACTCGGATCACGGTAGGACACCTTCGAACGTGCGGGGCTCGGGTTGCGTCGGGCATTGAAGCGCGGGCGTGGAGATGGTGGTGGCGCGTCGGTCGCCAGTGTGGACGATTTAGAACGAGCAGGGCTCAGTTCCCGTCCTCGGCTGGATGGTTTTGGCCGAGAGCGAGTGATCGGCTCTACACGCGGTCGGCTAGACAGGAGGCTAACAATGCCAGGCTTCGGGGTCGGCCCACTTGAACGGCTAGCGAGCCTGCTTGCACCTGCGTCTGAATTTTCTGTTTCCGTTTCGCCACCCGTATTTCGCCGAGGGTATGCATTTCTCGTAGCCTTTAGTGCCAACGGACCGGGAGGCTTTGGTGTGGCCACGGGTAGTCCGTTGGTCACGGTCGGCAGACGTAAGTACCGGGCACGCCTAACAAATGGTTAATGATCGTCCCAGCTCAGCAATCCTTCAACCAGATCACTCACGCTATTTCCTTAAGGTGTCGCTTCGTTTTATAGGCTTGGCTCCATTTTTCCGATGCTCGTGCTACCCGAATTCATTAGCGGACTAGGACTTTGATGAGTCTCGAACGTACAAAGAATGGCTGTGGTGTGGATTTCACGTGCTTTCTTGGCCTGGAGGGCTTGAGGCATGGCAGCTCGCCAAATCCCCCAAATCTTCGTCTTGGTTCGAGAAGCATGGAAGCGTATCGCTGGGAGAGACTTGGCGAAGTGACGTCAGGTGAAAGGGTTGTTGTCGGCGTAACCGTGATAACTCACTCTTGTCTTTGAGTGCCAGATCCCAAAAGCGCGGAAAAGGAGGTTCTTTTGGTTCTGTTGCACTACCTGGTGGACCTTTAATGCAAAAGTCAGCCCTCAGATTATTACCGTTGGGCAGGCGTGCGTCTCACTATGGGGTGCAACTTTTCCTCTGTGTACTTTTCTCTCCATCTATCCCACGCAACTTGGATAGAGGCCCGATCAAACTCGGCCTGTCGCTCTCGCAAGAGAATCCGCTTATCCTGCCGAGCACGAGCTGCGGCCAGCCATTTGTGGAACATACGCCGCATATTTTCTGGAAAATAATAATAATAAATAAACAGTGCATTCAGCTAGTCCTTGAAGAGAAAGACTTGCCTGCCCGCTTGATGTCAAGATGGCTCTCCATAAGACTTAGGTCTTCGACGTGTCTCAAGCATATGTTTTTCCATTTTCTAAATGCAAATCTAGGAGAGAAAGGTCAGATACGATCCATACAGATAGGAATTCTCGTTTACTTCAGTACAGCTTGAGAATACTTATGGCGAACTTCAAGCTCTCGAAGCTTAATCTCGATGACACGATTTGTCCAGCGACTCAAGGCATCAGCTAGTGTTCGCTGTGGACGAGGTCAGAATTTCATAGCTTTTCAACCCTTACAAAACCGACCATTCTGACTCGAGTGATGATCTGCTCTTCGGCCGTGCGGTGCCAACGCCTCCGATTTGCTTTCGTCTGCCACACTTCACGCAATCGTTCAGAATAGCCGAGACGCAGGCCTGTCAGACGACTTACTTTTCATATATTCTTCAAGTCTCCGTGCTTCCAGAGCCTTGAGTTTGTTTTGCCGCTTCTTTTCCGCGAGCTTGGATTTCCATGCACATAATGTCCGCCGTTGCACGATGAATTTTTCAACAATTTTCGCATGTTTGAGTAGCTTCAGCCTCGAACGTAACTGAACCCTCCACTTCAGGAGTGCATCATACCGTATCCGAGCAAGGTGGCGTTGAATGGCAAAGGTCCGGCGGTTCTGGTAAATGGTATAAACTTGGCGCCAAGCTTCCAAGGCAGTCGACAATGTGGATGAATTGGACCGCATGCTGAACGCAAGCGCGCAGTCTGGATACAATCAGTACCATGTAAATCATGACTATATCATTTCCTTCACCTTCCAGCCGGCGATGCTGGCGCATCCGTTCTCTCCAGACCGAGCATGTGTCTTTGATGAGGCGCAACGCTCTGACTCTCTCAAGGAGCTTGCCACGCTCACGGGCTTTCCATACTCGAGTGACAGCTCGTATAAGCACGTCGTCCTGTCTGGCGAGATGTTTACATGCTCTCTTCTCCATTCCCTGCAAGCATGATAAATCGAAGAGTTCCTGAAAAACCCTATGGACCTACATGTATCCGATCTCGGGAAGTTTTCCATGATCTGATCGCCCGCTTCATCACATAAACATCATAGAAACCGATGGCAGTTTGACGCTCATGGCTGCGCAGGCGGGTTGGTGTCCAGACCTGGTAAATTATTTTTTGGAGGAAGGACGTACGTATATCTCTTCCACATCTGCATCACTTCACGGTTGACTCGGAGACTGATCTTGGCTGTCACCGCCTTTTCGGCATCGCTGATTGCAAGGGCTCGTTTCCAACGTTTCCAGGATTGCACTACTGCACTACACGTTGTTCTGCGGTAGAATTGTTCCGCGGCTCCCTCTAAGCAATGGAGTTTGGATAAGCTTGACTTCCAACGCAGGAAAAAACACAGGACGATGCGTTCGTTATACTGTAGCTCGGACAGGTGCGAGCGGAAAGATTGCCGCCATTTTGCCCAGGCATCCTTCTGGATCTTTAGGTCACGCTTTTCGCGAACAGTCTTCATTTTTGCTCGCATGTCATTTCGCCAGGCGATCTGCCTTTTGTCCTTTAGTTTTGCCTTCCATAACGTCAGTGCCGCACGCAAACAATGGGCGTTGGCAAGGGTAACAGCATGTTTCTGTTTCTCCATAAGTGAGGCCGTGGCATTACGCCATCGTCGGAGGGCCGACCCAAGAATGACATTGTCTCGAGCCTCAGCGACCTGTTGATTTGTCGTCTGGAAAACACCTGTATTACTTGATTTGAAATAATAGAGTAAGGGAAGGTCCGCACAATCAACCACTGGTAGCCGAGCAGCCATATCTCCCAGCAGTGTTCCAGAAGCTTGTCGTCGCGGAACTTATCCGCATCTTCTTCATCTCGCTCCATTTTGATTTTCTTCCACGCATCTTCTTCATTAATCACGCTACCCTTGCGTTCACGAGATTGGTATAGTGTTGTTGCTTGAACGTGCGGTTCGGGTTTGGGTAATTTGATTGGCGAAGGAGCACGCGGGGCTAGATAATTTCGAAGGTCAGGTGCCGCTGACTTGGAAGTGGGTCCTGTGCGGACTGCCGCTCGATAAGAAGGCGGCGTGTTCGAGGGGGACGGAAGCACGCCATCTGTGGTGTCCGAGGTATCTTCCCAGGCAGGGACACGTCGGATTACTTCTTGATAGGTATTCTGGGGTCGAGGGGTTACTGGATGGGTAATGCTTGGGGGTAAAATGGGGTTGGCCAGGCGGGAAGCTGGAGGATTTGACAGTCTTGCTTGTGACGCTCCCTGGGCCTGGTGGGACTTCATGATACTATAACGTGCAGGTTCGTCGTCACGTTCCGTGTCGGAAGAGCCTTCTTCCCGATCCTCTTCTGTATCCTTATTCGTCTCAGTTTCATCGCGGTCTTGATGGGAATGGAGAGTGAATACATCGTCGTCGTCGTCGCGTACAGGAGCCATAAGATATGCTGGCGAGCGAGTCGGTCTCGGGAATGAGATTTGTCGAGGTTGGGGAGGGGTTTTAGGTCGGGGTCGAGGCGGAGGACGCGGCGGCACAGACCCATAACCATACTGCTTCTTCACCCCATCCCACTTAATCTGCCAACTGGGTCCCTTCAGCTTGCAGATCTCTAGCAGCCTTCCATAGTGAACCGTTTCAGTCTGGCTATCAAGGCCTCGGTCGTGTAATTCGTCGTTGTAGGCCTTCAGACCCGACAGGAAAGAGGTCGCGTTCGGTGCGATCCTCCTTATAACTGCATCGAGAAATTCGACCTCTGTGGGAGAGAGGGCCTGCAGTTCCGACCTAGATGCTGCAGACACGCGCGATACATCGGAAGTTGTGGCAGTTGGCAGCAGGGATTTGGCAGGAGATGAGGTATGGGTCGGTCTAAAGCCAAACATGGAGGAGGCATACAAACGCGTATTGCATTTTTTGCGCGACGCGACAAGCACGTGATATTGCTTATCTAATCATAACCACCCTCGCAATCTCTGCATCCATGATACGATTGTTTTCCTCAGAACTGACGAGCACTCAGTCATCGAACTCGAAATATATGCAACGACAGCAGCGCTCACCGTTGCAATACTTCCTTCAATCTCGAGACTTCAGCAACAAGCTCGTCCTTTTCCGCCACCAACTCTGCGATGCGCAGCTTCTGGCTTCGGTCCCTGCACTCATACTGGATTTTCTGTCGCTCGATCATCTGCAGCAATTTTGCTGCCTGGGAAATGTCGAAGGAATCCATGTACTCTGAGAGTGCCTTCACTCTCGCCTTCATTCCATCCGTATAATCAAGCACGTTCTCGGCAGTAGTCGGCGACGCACTGGAGGTCGAAGTTGTGTCTTCTGGAAGCGTAAAAAGCGGTAGAGAATCCTCCTCTTGTCCTTCCCCACTGCAACCATCCTGGAGAGGATGCCGATCAGATTTCCGGGGGTGCGTATCTTGTTCGGCTAACGGAAAGTACCAACCTCATTCTGGGTCCGTACTGGTGGGACACCTTCACGTTCCTTCCCCTTCCTGCTGCGTATTATGGCAGAGACGGACTCGGGCTCGGCAGTCTGTGCACCACGTCGCGTGGTCGAAGGCGGCGTAACTGGTAACCTACCACTGAAAGACCCTGCACCAGCGGCAGGCTGTATCACGATGCCTTCAGTGGGAGGGGTCAAGCGTCGTTTCTTGGGGGTTGAGGGTTGTCCTTCCTGTTTAAGTGGAGCTGCAACCGACTCGGGGCTACGGTCTAACCCGAGAAAACTAAAGGTCTTTCGTGGCTCTGTCTCAACTTCACAATCAATCTCAGTGGGAACCGGCGAAGGTGGCTGCGGGATGGCTTGGACACCGGATAATGATGTAGTTGGTCCTTGTTCCTTTGATAGACCAGGACGGCGAGTAGGACTGCGATCTTGTTCTTGTTCACGTTTTCTCAGGCCCGCTTCAATGTCCTCCAAGCGCTTCGTGCTTCGTGGGGTCTCTGATGGATTATTCAAGGGTGAAAGGTGTTTCCGTGGTGGGTGTGCGGGAGGTGTAGCAGGTGGATATGCCCTAGTGCCTCCTTGCTTGGAGGGCCGAGGAGCAGGTGACTGAGCCGCTGACGAGTTCGAAGCATAGACTATGCCATCCTTTGCTCGGGGGAGCTGATCTGCCCAATCTAGGGTGGTGGAATATGTCAGAGCATGAACATGCTTGGATGTCTCAGGGTAATAATCTTACACCAGAAATCACACTTGCTTGAGTCGGATTGACGTCTCTTGCAACAATAGAATTCACTATTTCAACAAGTAATGCATGTCAGGGATCCGCATGTCGAAATCACAGTAGCTCGAGCATCGTGAATCGCACCGATTTGGATGTTTCGAAGTGTTCGACTTGCGTTTTGCTGCCTCCTCCATATGTTTGCAGTAGACTTTTCCATCGGGACCGATGCCACCGTCGGAGGACATGATGCACAAAGCTAGAAAGCAGACTCAGACTCAGTAATCGATCTGCCATGCTCAAGGAGTGCGGTAGTGCTTATCTAACGAGGGATAGGAGCCAATCAATATGTCGATCAAATCGAGACAATTTTATATCGTATCTCGTATAAAGCCCAGTGTACCAAGGGATGAAGCAAGAAGCTCCAAGATGCGCTCGCTCTCTTTTTCTTGTATTTCTAACAGCTCCTCCAGTTCCGACATCAGTTCGCTGTTGTCTATGAGTATCTCCCCATGCACTCGAAGGAAGACATTTTGCAATGTTTGGACGGCTTCGAAATCTCGATGGGACTGTAAGCGTCCCTTCAGCGCATACATGAATTGCCGCAGATGGTCCAAGGTGATCAGTGACCGTAGCTCGATATCAATCGCAGCGGGTGACAAGCTCTTGATGTAGTCGAAAAGTTCATCATCGGCTGCGACGGGGAATATATGAGCATCACACCGAAAGAAGATGTAGTGGAATGCTCACACGTGCCCTTCTTAAGTTTCGCTAGCTTTGTTTGGAGAATGCTCTTCGATTTGGCCATGATTTTGTCCAACCGCGTCTTCTTCTCGGTTTTTTCTTCCTTTTTCTCTTCGATAGCAAATCGATGCTCGACACCGGGCAATGTAGGGATGAAAAAGGGGGCTTGTTCAGGCTTTTTGGGTGGCTCTGTCGGTTGGTTTCGTTGCTATGATATTGTCCCGTTCAATTAACTCGAGGACAGAGCCAAGCTGCTGGTACACGTACTTGGATGACTTCGAGGTTCAACAGTGTTTGCCATCGTGATCGAGGTAGTAGGGTCAGAGTAACAAGGTCCCCATCCAGTTGAAGAGGCGTGGAGAAGACATCTACAGGTTTATCTTCTATTGTTAATCCAGACAACGCTTCCAGGGCTGAGGACAAAGGCTTGAGCCAAGGCGCGATGGAACTAACTGATCGAGATATACCATCATCCTCAACATCTCCTTGCATTGATGGCATCGAGACTTCTGTAATATCCTTCTCAGACACCGTTCGAAGAGTGACTTCCGCAAATTGCGCTCTGTTTGCCCACAAGAACACCCCAACGCTGTCCACGTGGGCAGTCGCCAAAAAGTCATTTGTGGGTGAGAACGCGATACTCGTCGCAATGCTCGGCGTACGGAATGCGTCGATTAAGCCACCAGTAGGTATATCGAATGTTCGTATTATTGAATCGAGGGATGTCGATACTATCCAGCGAGAGTCCGGTGAAAATGCCTGGAGACTATTAGCACCTCGTATTGTCAGATATTCGCGGATCCCTACAATGTCAAGAATTCGAGCTTGGCCACATGACAGCTCTCTGACTATCCGTCGTGTTTCAATATCAACAACACGTACTGTCACGTCTTCACAAACGACTGCCAACAGTCCAGAACTTCGATGGAGGATCATGGATTGGGCAGATGAGGACAGCACCAATGTATAGTCCAATTTAGTAGTATGGAAATCAAAAAACTACTCCACTTGATGAACACCTTAAAGACAACGAGTTGATCTCAAGACTTACATTGAGAGTTCCATCCAATGTGCTCGCAATAACGAGACGGTTCAAAGCATCGGTGGCTAGACCTGTAATACAGCGCTCACTAGCCTTTGGTTTAGAGGTAGCATGCAACCGTTCTGTGACTGCTTGAGGGCACGGTCCCAGTTTGAATGTTTTCCGCTTCAAGCCAGATTGCATGTTCCACATGTGAATTTCCCCCGTCGATGAGCCCGCAATACCAAAATTTCCACATGCAGAAACACAGACGCACTAGGCGGACTTAGTAAGTCGTGGTCATATGCATATGGTGACTAGCTTTCACACCTTCACAAAACCTGATGACGATTTTCGTTTGGCGCCGTCGGCATAACTCCAGGTGTGCTTCCCCAAACGTTTATTCGATACCGACCAGGACCGAACGAAAGGTTCGTCGGTGTGGGCTGTGAGTACGTCGTCCCAATCTTTTGATCGCATCGTGGAATAGGCAATAGATGTAATAGACGGAAATTTCAATGCTGCCAGCGATTTGGAGAGCGTTGTGGCTTTCTTGACAAGAGAGCCTACCGCGAGTCCATATCAGCGTCTTCGGTCGCAGGCAGTAATGTCATACCTCACCTTGAGACATTTCGAATGACCTCGAGTCGCGGACAACAGAAGTATACCGCAAGCTCCGGTCGGCTGAGGCGGTCAATAACTGTTTGCCGTCTTCCCCATAGTATCTAATCAAATGTGGTGGAGCATGATGTCCAGAGCGGAATTTGAGTAATCGTGGAGCGGCGGTGGGTGAGTCGAATAACCATTGCTGGTTCATCGTTATGAGTGCTGGAAGACCGATGGATCCAGGCGTACCTTGACACAGTTATCTTCACCAGACGTTATCAGAATTGGCTGGCCGGGTACCCATTGTACTGCGCTGATGGCGCCATCATGAGCACCCTTGATAAGATGCAGCAGACGACCACCAGAGTTCAAGTCCCAGAGAGCTAGATGCCCGTGAGAAGACACAGAAGCAAGAACTTGATGTCCATCTTACGTAGAGACGAATCAGAAGATTGAAATCTGCAGAAGCGGAGTACTAACCACTTCGGAACGACAATCCTCTGATCGCACCACCCTCCATGAACATCCTCATCAACCTCTCGTCGGCGCGTATGTCATATACGGATACTTCTCCGGAAGTAAAGCCAATACCTACGACATCAATTGCGGGGGACTGAACTAATGCTGTGATAGCAGAGGATGTCATATTTGCCAAGCCTTGTGTGGTTAGCAGTTTTGAACTCGAAAACTTGTGTATACATGTCCTGAAAGCAGTATGTATATGGATGGTCTGCCATACACAACGGGACACTCACTGAGTCCGTACATTCCACAATTGCAGGTCACCTTCACCGCTAGCTAGCAGTACTTTGTTCAAGTAAGTTGCGGGATGCAGTACCATGACTGCGGTGAAGCCGTTATCAAACTGGACAGTACAAGAGAATGAAGGTTCTAGAGCAAAATCAGGGGTTCGATGCGATGCCTTCGAAGGACTATCCTCACCGTCATGCGAGATGTCCCATACAAGCATCCGCCGACCATCCTCGGTCAGGGCAAGTAAGAGAGAGCCAAATATGACCATAGAAGCCAGTGGCGTTCCAAGTGGATTTGTAGCCCGAGCAACCTGTGAATATTATTGATAAAAATCGCGGGAGTAGAACGAACATATGTACAATTTTTCCTCGAAGATATTTGATGACATGGACACCCGATGCCACCCATATTGCATCCCCTTCCATGGTCAAACATGAGATCGGATCTGGTTCCTCAGGACCTGTAAACCAAAGACCTTAAGCAGGTCCACCCGAATTGAACAGGTATGTACCCACCGACGAATAATAGCGTCATCTTTCCTCCCTCCCAAAGTGCCCATGATCTTCCGAGGCATGTAAGTAGATGTATTCGTGGACCCTCTGTAGCCCCCTTATGTGAACGGGTTTGCAAGTAAAATGGTATGTGATTTGTGACCAGTCCAAGTGCGCGGAAGGGAGCAAATAAGCGGGCGTCACCAGGTGATCCTTGTGACGGTGCTGGTTTTGAGGAGGTCCGAATCCTCTTCGGAGGGCGTTCTCTGATCTCTTCGGGCTCTGTGGATTGAACCATTACTTGGTATTTTTCCGCAAAGTGCGACTCAAAATTCCAATCGACGTAGCGATCACGTGACTACCGGCTAGTATAAGGCCCAGCAAGGAGTGCCCAGCAGCAAGTGTAATCGAATGATGAAAATATTTACACCTCTGTCATCTCTCGTACAGTTTCTCCTCCGAGACTGGACGGTGTTCGTTCCGTGGCGTCGTGTTTGGTAAGTGCTTTTTCAACCTTGGTGGAACCCGCTTCGCCGCTGGCCTCTTTCAAGACCACGCCTTTTTCAGGAATCAGGATCATCTGTCTTCTCTGTGCCCTCGCGGAAGACCGTCCGATTTAGGGAATACGCACGGATAAAGATAATGAGGACAAGACCAAGCGCTGACAATGGTGCGTTCACAAGCCAGATCGTACTGATAGAGCGAGCATAAGCATGCATTACTTCCGACCTTAAGGTAGCATCCTATGATAAAGAGAATCCGGCGCAAGTGAGAATTTCAATCAATGAAGGCCACATACAGGAATCGACGCTATCTGTCTGACGCTATCGTTTATTGAAGCGGGAGAAGTGTTTATAGTAAGACCTGTGACGCCTCTGAGTCTTTGCTGGAGGGTACTCGAAATGATGGCTTCTCCGATTGTGATACCGATTGTGCCACCCAGCATACTGGAGGATGTATGAGCCCAGGATATCCGAGAAGGAAATGTTATCGCATACCGCAGGAAGATAAATGCATCAGTACATATCTTTTAGAGGCATGGCAGCTTGGAGTGCAATGAGCGGCGTCTATCGATTCTGGTCTTAGCGAGACAACAAAATGGGAGATGTTTGACATACCTGGAACAGGCAACCAATCCCAAGTGCTGCAATGAGCGGTTATATTTCCTGCGTCACACTGCAAAAATGAGACAAAGGGTGGCGAGCCAAACACAGTTGTCCTCACATACTAGACATACTATCCAACATGATCATGAGGCCCCATCCAAT
Source organism: Imleria badia (assembly GCA_015039435.1). NCBI lineage: Eukaryota > Fungi > Basidiomycota > Agaricomycetes > Boletales > Boletaceae > Imleria > Imleria badia. The sequence goes on along the minus strand of MU130751.1, from coordinate 702,354 downwards.
GGTCATTAAAACCCAACCTCCCCATATGATCGGACGATATGATCCGGTGCGTGCCACAAGCATACCTGAAAGTACCGATTGCATGGCACTGCTAAGAGAATAAGGAAGCATCCTGTTGTTATAAAAGTGATAATTTCCACATATCTCAGATAATTAACTGACTTGACCCCGGAGGTAGTAGCAGATGCGCCGAGGACTATGCGGACTGTCAGTTGTTGGCATGGAAGGAACTGAATTAAACATGCCCTGGTAGTACAAGGGCATATAACTGTAATGGCTCCCCCGTATTTCCCTCGGCCAAGGATATAAGGGACTAGGAGGTAAATAAGAAGGCAGAACTTACTCTTTGAGGGACACGATATTTGAAATGGTGATTTGGACCAGCTGGATGATGCCACCGCCACCTATTCATTGCATGGCACGGCAAGCTATGAGCCATGTCATGCTCTGGGCGGCCCCACACAAGGCTGATCCAACCTGGAAACGGTATTACGTTTGGAGGTCGTTCGCGTCAAGTGAATTACAGACCAAAAATGTAACGGTACATCCGTAGCTTTCGACCTATAAGCACTAGAGGTGAGTAGGGTAAGACGAGTTAGAGTGATTATATAGACCTAAAATGTTAGAGTTTTTCCCGTAAAGCGGTCCCAAGGACACTGAGGCTAACATGTATGCACTGAGATAAGGTTAGGCCACGTTCGTTGTACATCGGGGACGCAAGCGTCGAGTTTACCTCCCAACCCAACTGTAATTATTTCCTCCGCCTAGTTCTGCTACGACAGTAGGTAAGGCTGTAGCTACAATAGTCTGTACGCCACGTCTGGCCAGGTAGCCAGGTAAGAGCGAAATCGGTAAAGAGATACCTGATCGAGTGCGGCAAGAAAGGTGGAACACATGAGACCAAGGAAGACGATTCCAAGGCGATTTTTGGGCACAACATGCTGCTCCTTCTCCTTCCAGGAAGCACCTGGTTGAGCCTTTGATGGTGGATCCTTAAGCACGGCAGAGGACGAGGACATGATGAGAATGGAAAATGGAGGGGTGAGGACGCGGTGGTTGACGGGTGAGGGCAGGAACGTCCTGGTCATCAAGCGGCTGATGAATAAAGCACGATGCGGTCTTCCCAGTGGCATACTATTGCTGAACGAACAACTGCGATTGCGAGAGAGTGATGATGCCGACAAGCCGCCGAAAACATATGTGTCATGTGTCCTTGGCCGATTGACATCGTGCAGCTTTGGTGCAAGAATACTGAACCAATTGATGTGCGAGTAACTCACCGGTAAGAAGAAACCACGAGAACTACTACCGAGCACGATGGAAGAAACGGTAGAACCAACTGTGAACCTGCAGTGTTCGTGAACACCACCCTCTACTCAACCATGAGTAGCCTGGCAATAAACTGTGGCAAGTGTGAGTCAACCATGCCGTGTGCAGCATCTTACCAGGCAGTCGTGGACAACCGCCGTGCACAGTTAAAGTTGAAGCCGACATTGTCTCTGTTCCAGCATGAAGTGCGTGTTTGACAAGTCAGCGACTTGGCCAAATCTGGTAACAGCTCTCAGTGGCACGGAAAACTTTATCTCAGCGTCTTGATTTCTGCTCTTGACCTCATTCCGCTCACCTCTCTCTTGTCTACATAGAATACTGTAATTTCACAAAATGGCTGCTGCAGAGACCTCCATCCCCACGTTTAAACTTGTTCTTGGTATGTCAACATCCCCGCTTTCCAGATGGTTTATTGAGCACTGATTTTCTCCATGTTTAATCGATGCTCTGTTCCTCTCACTTGTCGCCGCATTCCAACAATGCATGCTCTCCTAACATCGCTATCTATTGCCTCAAAACGTCTTAGTTGGTGATGGTGGTACCGGAAAAACCACTTTTGTGAAGGTAAAGTCGTGCCACGATGGCAACCTTTGAACCCGATCGCGTGCTGATCCTCACGCCCACATAGCGCCACTTGACTGGTGAATTCGAGAAGAAGTACATTGGTGCGATTCTATTCGTCACACCCGCGATATTTACGTTCCTGATGCAGTCCGTAGCCACCCTCGGTGTCGAAGTCCACCCCTTGTCATTCTCAACCAACTTCGGCACAATCTGTTTCAATGTCTGGGATACTGCAGGTCAAGAGAAGTTCGGTGGCCTCCGTGATGGTTATTACATACAAGGCCAATGTGGCATCATCATGTTCGATGTTACCTCGAGAATCACATACAAGAACGTGCCTAACTGGCACCGTGATCTCGAGCGTGTTTGCGAGAACATTCCAATCGTTCTTTGCGGAAACAAAGTCGATGTCAAGGTGAGGCGATGGACACCGTTATTGTCCACAAGGTCAAACTAAAATAGGTACTCTCATAGGAACGTAAAGTAAAGACAGGTGCTGTCACCTTCCATCGCAAAAAGAACCTCCAGTACTTTGAGATTTCTGCGAAGTCGAACTATAACTTCGAGAAGCCTTTCCTGTGGCTGGCGAGGAAGTTGGTCGGGTAAGCCTAGCTACCATCATGGTTTCCATTAATTAACATTTAACTTACGTATTATAGAAATGCTGCGCTCGATTTCGTTGCTGCACCAGCTCTTGCTCCTGCCGAAGTCGCTGTGGATGCTGCTCTGATGCAGCAATACGAGACCGAATTGAAGAAGGTGATCCATCTCCATTCTATGGTTGGCTATATGTTGCTGACTTGAATGACCAGGCTGAGGCCGTCCCTCTTCCCGAAGAGGATGACGATCTCTGAACACGATAAAGCATCTCTATGTATGCTCCATACGCCTGTGATCCCGTAGTCTTACACAGTCCTTCTGTTCCCTTCATTCATCATTGAGTTCTTTTTACCCACTTTCTTCCAACTGCAATAGTCAATCATCTCCTCGTTGTGATCATATTCGGTAGCATGAATCGTATGTGCTTGACAATTATGTGGCAGCATCTGTGCATGTAATGGAAGTAGGTGAATGTAGGACAATGTATCATTGGAAGCCAGGTAGAAAGAGTTCATTGAGTTCATAACATTACTTATGGATAAAGGTTTCATGGTTTCGCTATCCTTACGAGAGACTTTTGCAATACCCTCTGTGTCAACAGACCACAACCTACCAATAAGCTCTTTCTTTCGAGGCTTGTGAGCTGTAGCATTCCATGTCCTTCATCTAAGAACTGTGCCTGGATTACTTGCGGCCAAGATAAAAAGGCCTGAAGGGTTTCCTCGTCTTTGATGCCCAACTCAACAAAAGCATCAAGATGGTGCTCAAGGTTGGGTGTCAAGGAACACAGAAACTCCATCACGGTAGAATCATGGTCTGTCTATATCCAGTTGAGACATTCCACCATGTTTAAGAAAGATGGACATACCAGCACATCATTAGGATGTTCAAGTTCCCTTGCAGGCTGTAGATAGACCAGAATCAGAACCTGATTAGCACGACCTGAAAATGCATAAACTAACCACTGCCTTTGACTTCTGTTGCTTCAAATGAGCATATCTAGTATGCATGAGGTGAGGCCGCCTTGTGTCCACATATCTCTTTAGGTAGATGCGTGCCGGCCAACCGTCCTCGTACTTGTCCAACCACGGAAGGCTGATTCGGGCCTGGTGCAAAGCTAGTAATCAGTTTGCAAGTGATCCACAACATACACACATACTTTCGCAATGAGTTGATCCACACGTTCTGGTGCTTGCTCTTCCAAGTACTTGAATGGCTGCAAGTACTGACGATGGAGAGCTTGGATGGTGGTCTGCCAACACCATGGAAGTCGAGATCGCACGGAATGTGTGAAGAGATATAACATACCTTTAATTCCTTGTGTTCCTTGGAGTTTCCCTCGATTCCGGCTGCCCGAAGAAATGGCGACGAGTTCCGGTTGGTATTTTGGAACATCGCCACCGTGCTGGGGCTCGGACAAGGGATGACCCAGTGGTCGGGCGCGATGGCGCCAGTTACCGACGGACAGCACTCTACATACCCACGTTTCATTACATCAAAGATGAAGTGGCATTTGTACCACTTACCTTGCATGGCAATCAGACGGATTTCTGAGGCCACAAGGCAGCGAGAGCTACAGCATTTATATTCCTGTGAGTGGGGCCACCCGGATAGTGCAGTTGGCGGCTAGCTCTCCGTGCTACAGGCTCGGAGAGCGACATGTACGTATCCTCGATGCTTCTCTGTAGGGCGTCCCAGGAGGACGAGTGAGGTGTGGGTACACGTGACTGATAGAGTATGTAATGGGGCATATCATGGATGCAGTCGCAGTTGCTCGTGTCGTGTCGTCAATCATGCCTGTGAAAAAGTCCCACTCTATCTACCCGCAACCAGACCCCGTTTTCGAGGATGACATCGATATGGACGTCCCACGTTCACTCCCATCCTCTCCGCCCGCCTCCGTAGCACCACCACAGCCCTCCGAGTCATTCTCCATCCACACCACAGCAACTTCCCCCAAATCATCTCCTGCTCAGCAGCGCTCTACCTCAGATGCACCCACTCGTGGCCGTCCCCAAAGATCTTCCGTACCCACGCCCGTACCGGACCCTGCAACCGACATTACCTTCCTGCGTGTCCGCGCCCAACGCCACCATTGTTTGTATCCCGGTGCGACCTTTCAGGGAACACAGAAGAGCGGTAGGAACAGCTACGAAGTTAACGTTACCATCGTCGTGCGTCCTGCTTGCGTCATCCACTTATCGTGCACTCATGGGCTACAGGACGTCGACTTCTCTTCCTCGTTCCTTTGCGGATACCTCCGTATACGCGGATTGACCGATGATTGGCCCGAGTTAACAACTTACTTTGACGCAGAAATCATCGGCAGTCGCTACGGTTTTCTGACGCAGAAGTGGGGAGCAAACGAACAAGAAGATATGGTGCATTGGCAACGTTTCCCGGCGTTCCGGCACGTCAAGAACGAGCTCAGGAGACCACATTTAACTATGCCTGATCGCGATCGGGGGGCCGTTTTCATGAGGTGGAAGGAAAGATTCCTTGTCCCTGACCATAGAGTACAAGATATCAATGGTGCAAGTTTTGCCGGTACGCTCTCTCCTCGTCCTATCTCATCAACATCCCTCGCATCTACAACTCACCTCGTCTCTGACAGGCTTCTACTATGTTTGTGTGGACTTTAATCCACAATCTCCAGGAGCCAATATACGCCCTGTCACACAATCATTTCCCCTTTGCGCAGAGGAATACGGAGAGGGTGATCTGCTTACTTCGCCTTCCCCTAGCAAGCTGGAATCTATTCCCATTGGTCGTCGCCGTCGAGACTCTAGCGTCCGCCGAGGAGGACGTGGAACTTCTATTGCCCCCCGTTCTCCACCGCCAGCTGCTACTATGAGTGGCTTCTACTTCCACCAAAATTCCGAACCGTACGTGGCGTCTCATTTAGAATTGTACGAGATCGGCTGAGCGATTCACGTATATATCTCAGATATCAGCAGTTATCGCTGAGTCACGTTCCTGAACCCTCGAGCTCCTGCTTCGAGTTCCGCTGAGAGCTTTGGTAGTGAAAGCTGGTTGGTCTGAGCACGCCTTTTCAGTGGACTGCGCGTTGGATCTTCGTGATCTCCGCTGTCACTGGTTCACTCTCCAAGCTGGATTGTATTTACTTGTCTGATTCTTACTTAGTATTACCCCCCCCCTCACGGCATCCTACGATACATGTACTTTGTGCGCATTCCTTGTTTTCCTTTCAATGATGGACTCGATAGTTGTCGTCCACTTCATCCCAGTTACCTAAGTCAATTGGACGTCAAAACTGAGCTGAAATCACTCTTCTGGCAGACGGTGGTGATCTGCCTCAGGTGCCAAGACACTTCTTAGGACTCTTCGTGGGGCCAACAGATCCTTGACGCAAGGGCGGTCCGGCCTATGCCGGTCCGATGGTGTTCAAGGTTGCAGGCTTCGAGTCATCGGTCTTGGCAGGCTGGCCCTTCAAACAAGTCATGAGCTATGTTATCACCGGCAGTTGAAAGAACAAGGCTTGGGTGTAATTTTTGCGCTTCAGGCTACACCCCATCAGAATGGCGAGTACAATACACGCTGGGATTCCGTGGTGCTAACTATAAGTATACCAGCCTGTGCGTCCCCAGGCCGTTTTTACACGGCAACTGCTCATATCCTTTTCTATCGGTAAACCTCGATCCATCACCGTGATTGATCCCGCAGAAGACGCGCCACTTGGTAGTGGTTCTCTTCGCCGGAGTCCTCGGATTGTCGCATTACGACACGATGCCATCAGGCTCGGACTCAAGCTCTGACGTAGTGTAACATGCCGGGATTATTAGGACAATAAACCAAGTTCCATTTCACCGATTTCGTGGTATGTTATTGTCTGGCCAGCGTGCTCATCACTTGTGGCGCTGCACGTCGCGTACATATTGCATTTCGTGCCCTCACTGTAACGCTATTTTCTGGCTCACACACATGCTACATCATATGCAAGCGTACGAGAAGCAGCGGCGCCGATTGTCGGGAGGGTGGGTAGGTTCCATTCCGTGTAAGACGCACTGACCCTGGGAAACATATTGACGTATGATGGTGGTTGCGACCCGCGCCGCCCCTTCAAGTTGCCCAGGACAACTCTTCTCACCTATGTATCGTGTCAACCAGATCTAGGGGTGACACTGACAACCTGACAGGCGCTCGCGAGCCAGAGTTGCGGCTCTAATGTTCCTGTATCCCCCTGCCACGGAACCGAATCCCCTTTGGGAAAATTATATCTCCCGCTACAGTGAGTACATACGTATTTCGCAAGCACACTGGCAAGCATCACTTCCCACACGATATTCAATACACAAGTCAACCTCGTTGAGTAGGACGTCTCAAGAACGTGAATGTGCACAAGTTGACGGTCTCAGGGAGGACTACACATGTTGATATAGTCATCTCTGCGGTGGATGCATTTACATCACCCTTATTCCTCAAGAATGCGGCAGTACTGAGATGTTGGTCCTCTTTTACATCATTTCCACTGGAGGAAAGATGTCGATCTGAAAATGAAGCGTGTCGGTGTCATTGGAAATAGGTGTTCTGTGTGCGGTGCATTACCTTGCTGGCTGAGACCTTTTCTGACGTGCGCTCACCGCGTGGAATACAGGGCGCAATTCCCGCCGATCATCTCTGAAGAGCAAACGACGGAAGTGATCAACCTGTGCCGATCTTTCTCAAGGTTCAGGGCACGCTTCGCTGTGCGCTAGCAGGATAGCAATGCAGATATCCCGCGTGGATCAAGTGGGCGTTTGTTTCTTATCACACGTCGATTATGATTACATAGGGTGCGTCCCACAAAGCAGTACCGAGTGTGGCTACTGATTCGAGCTAAACCTATTATTTACAGCAACAATCTTGCGAGATCGTCGTTCTCAGCTCGATTCTCACTCTGTCATTGACGACAGCACAGTTTATGATTTGAAGGACAGCGCAGGAGCGGAACGTTGACAGAATGATCCCTGGCTATCGTATGTATGGACCACTTTGAGTATTTCGACGGGCCTATTGCGAAACTTACAGCCCCGGAATTGAGGGGGATGGCGGAGAAAAGATACGATTGGACGTGATTATCTTTGGAACAAGCCTTTATAAGTTTATTTGGCAAGTATTCAACACCGCTGCTCCTTTGAATCGTCCTTAGTGGGCTCGCGCTCGATAAGTATTTCGAGTGCAAAGGTGGTGCGGCTGGATGACACGGGACCACGTTCCTGGGGAATCCCAATGCGTGGGTAGGTCAGGAGAGGAACTGATAAGCAGGTGTGCACTGAAGGCTGCCTTTGAAGGAAGGTATTGAGCCACGCGGCAGGCACGTGTAGGCAGATTATGATCAGGCCCATTACCGACGCTCAAGGCCACGGATGCAGGGAGCGGAAAAGGTGGCATGGATGAGATGGAAAACACGATTTTGCTAAGCGGCCACGGAGATGGATTTGGGGCAAAGGAAGGGCTTAGGCGGGGATGTTGCGGAGGAGGAAAAATTAGATGTGGACGAGTAGTTCGGTTTTGACCGAAACCTCGAGCGTGATTTCCATTCTTCACTGCGCAGGCTGAACAGGCTCAGCCTCGCCTGCCAGTGCGGTTTTCTTTCCAATACCAGTACATACCTCAAGTAATGGCCTCCCATCCATCCGGAACCAACAACGTCGTCGGCGTACACTACCGAGTTGGCAAGAAAATCGGCGAGGGCTCATTCGGTGTCATCTTCGAAGGTACTCCCGCCATCCCGCCATACATCCCCGCTCACCCTCGATCCCAGGCACCAACCTGCTCAACTCAACCACCGTCGCCATCAAGTTTGTGCGTCCGCAGCACCTTTCCCTCTCTCGCTTCCTCATCCTTTCTCCCAGGAACCTCGCAAGGCAGAAGCTCCCCAGCTGCGCGACGAATGTCGCTCCTACCGCATCCTCGCGGGCTGTCGTGCGTCTCTTCGTCAGGCTCCGTCCCCGTCAACCAACGTCCTTTTCAGCCGGGATACCTCAGATCTACCACTTCGGTCAAGAGGGTCTACACAATATTCTGGTCATCGACCTCCTCGGTCCCAGCTTGGAAGATCTCTTCGACATGTGTGGACGCAAGTTCTCCACCAAGACCGTCTGCATGGCCGCGAGGCAGATGGTATGACCCACCCCATTCCAGAACAATAACCATGTTGTAACATCATCACTCAGATCTCCAGAGTCCAAACCATCCACGAGAAAAATCTCATATACCGCGATATCAAACCCGACAACTTCCTCGTCGGTCGTCCTGCAACCAAGGCTGCGAATAGTAGGTCTCGTTTGTTGACGCCGGGATGACCTAAACTTCATCAACGTTTACTGCAGTCATCCACGTTGTTGATTTCGGCATGGCTAAGCAATACCGCGATCCCAAGACGAAACAGCATATTCCTTACCGTGAACGGAAGAGTCTTAGCGGCACGGCGCGGTATATGAGCATCAATACTCATTTAGGACGCGGTACGTCCGAGCTAATGGATAATACGTCCACCATTTCTGAGCCCTTTACTTGGCAGAGCAATCGCGGAGGGATGACCTAGAATCTCTTGGCCACGTCTTCATGTACTTCCTGCGTGGCAGCTTGCCTTGGCAGGGCCTGAAAGCTGCAACAAACAAGCAGAAGTACGAGAAGATCGGAGAAAAGAAGCAGACGACACAAATTAGAGAACTCTGTGAAGGCTACCCAGGTCATTTACTTAGCTTGGTGGCCCAACTTTTGTCTGATCAGTCCCCAGAAGAATTTGGTATCTATCTGAACTATGTGCGCAAACTTGGTTTCGAAGAAACTCCCGACTACGATTTCTTGCGAGAGTTGTTCACCAAGGTCATGAAAAACAACAACGATATTGATGACGGTGTTTTCGATTGGAATTTGTTGAACGGTATGTGCAGATGTACCTCTCTCCCTTCGCAACTCATCAAATTGTCAGGTGGCAAAGGTTGGGAAACATCGATGGTGCGTCGTCCGGTATACGACCAAACGGCTATGAGCTGATGATATGACGGCCTGCAGGGTCAACAACCTGTTCTTTCCCAAGTCCAGAATGTGCCAGGAGCCCAGCCTCAGGATCGTCGTAGGGACTTGGAAAGACAACGCGATGCAGAGTGGAGAAGGTCGTCCCAAGGCAACCCACAAGTAATTCCTCCATCCCCTGCACTCGTTCGTCATGGGTCGAAGCAGCGCAGGGTCCCGAACGCGCTTACCCCTGGCGCTACCCCTGGCCAGGGCACACCCTTGTCTGCGGCTGCTCAGGTCAACGTTCCCATATCAACACCTCAGAACCGAGCGAGTTACACTGGTGCTCCCCAACATCCATACGCCAACGCCACTCCAGGCATGGATTATGGAAACGACGAAGCATACTCCAATCAGCCCTATGGTCGCGCCTCGCCTATGATGTCGACCGTTGGTGCAGCACCACCGGCAATCAGTAATGTTCGTGCACGAGGAAACGAAATTGGTGTATCACAAGGAGATGAGTATCATGACCAAAACGGCGATGCCCTGGAACCCAAATCGAGTTTCTGGAGACTCATCACATGTCGATGCGGTTAGAGACCCATCTCCAACAGCTCTTTCCTTGCTCCGTCATGCTCCGCTATTGCCACGAACGTACATCATCACGTCGCCGGTCATTTCTTCGTCATTGAATTTTGATATACCCTCCTCATTAGTTGCACCTTAATATCCGCTTCGCTTGGTCATATGGTTTTTACCAGGACAGGGTCATGCTGACATTCTCAGACTTGTGCTATCACGGAACCCTGAAGAACCTCCTTTTTACGATCTGATTAGTGCTTTGGTAGAGAAATACGTGTTCAAGAAATCTGTCATGTGTGACATTCCATTCCTATACCGTGAAGTAGTGACAATGACTAGGAAAACAAGATAGCGGACACGAATCGGAAAGCAAGAATTGTCTATGGAACAGCAGGAGACTTTGGTAGTTGTGCATGATCGGAGACGGAGGACGGAGGCGAAGGTGGCACTGCAATCGCTTTGTCAATCTCGAATGAAACATTCCAGAGGGTACGACTAACCTTGGTCATTTATTTTGTCGTGGTCCTGTGCAACTGCCGCATTGGCGCTTGGCGACGTGCTAGAGGCCCTAGTCTCGACAGTTGCGGTAGAGTTTGGTGGGGCTGGGCTCCTAATCACATCCCCGCTGCGATCCAAAGAGGGAGGTCCTCCCAGCTTGCCCCTATGCTTCCTTGCGTCGGCACGATCACGCCTTCGAGCGTGCGGCTGAGGGCGAAAATAAGGCTGCTGGCTAGCTGGAGTTCCACGTGCTTTCATCCTGATACTGCGCGACTCCGTTGGTGTTCGCCGACGAGCGGACACACTCTCAGAAGAAGATGGTGTGGGTAGGGGGAGGGTCTCGATAGGAGGATGGTCTGGCTCCTGGACATCCATAGATTGGAACTGGTTATCTATGACGCCTCGCATTCGCCATCTTGGATGGGTGGAGAGATCTTGAGGAGAATGAGAGGCGAGGTTGGACGGACCACTTAGTGGTGCAAGTGGATGGGCATGATGATGGGATCTCGAGGAGCTATACCGCCTACGGATTTCATCCAAGCTTTCGCGGTATCTCTCGCACTCGCGCTTGTATGCCTCCGCTTGCTTGTGCAGATCATGGTTTTCCGCTTCCAATCTCCTGATACAACTGGACACGTCCTCGGAAGGCTGGACGGTGGAAGAATTTCGAGTGAAGTTGAGGTTCTTTTGTACACCAACATCCATATGTTGGGGTTTCCCGGTAGGGCTGGCTACAACATTACTAACAGGGGGAATTGCGTCAAGACAAGAGTGGGGATTAAAGGTAGAAGCGACACGAGAAGCTGCACTAGTGCTATTAAATTGGAATGTCTGATTCAGTGCGTTGGCAAGGAAATTGTTTGCTGTCGGTCGATCTCGCATAACGAGGGAAGAGTCGGTGGGTTTGGAGGATCGTGATAACCTTTCAAGTTGCTTTGCGTAAGGTTCTGCTTCTCGCCGCAGTGAGTGGGTCAGGCTCACCGAGAAGCAGCACCTTGTGACGTTTTTCTCTTCCTCTTCAACGACGACCGACTGGATATATCTTGCGCAACTAGCGGCAAGTCATCATTATCAGAGTCGGGGGATCCGGCAACATCTGACAACAAAGGACCGGTAATTCGCTTTCGCTTTTGTCGAGGTGGTGATGAAATCTTTTCTCTTTTTCCAGTGTACCATTCAGGTTGTGGGATCTGGACATAATCGAAGATAAGCTTCGATTTCGACCGTGACCCGGTCACAAGTTCTGATGAAGAGAGCTCCATGGAGGGCTGTTGGTCCGGTGTTTCCGGAACCGGGAGGGCAATCATCGAGCTGTGTAGTGGAGAATCGACTTCCGTTGGGAGATCGGTCAGGTCGCTGAGATTTCCTTGATCATCATCTGAAAGAGATGCCGCTATAGGAGGTTGCTCCACACTCGAAGGCGAGGGGCTACCCATTGAAATATCATGCTGTGCCCCATTTGTCACGCCGGTGTGACTGACGAGCACTTGCGGCGTACCCGAAGGAGAGTGGGAATCAGGGATGATTAACGCGCCAGGCTGGTGAGGTTGAACTTCATTCACACTTCCCGGTGAAGTGGAGCGGCAGGAATCATTTGTTTGAAGATCACTGCCTTGTGACACTCGTATTGCCATGCTGCTTGAACTTGGCGAGTAATCCGAAGTGTGGCCATCATATGGCTCGTCACCATCAATGTCGTCTGGCAATCCAACTAACGCCTTCGCAGGAGTTTTCGCAATCTGGGCGCAATGTAATCGACAGAAAAGAGGAATTGATGTAATCACTCACTGGAATTGATGAGGTTTGTGCGAATCGATCGTACCAACCATGTTTGGTCGTCTCAGGAGCTATGGCCTTGCAAGTCGTAAAAGTCTTGGCCAGGTAGGTAAGCCTGTGCGACGCATTTGGGCAACAACCCATTTCCTCGTCCTCGATGACGCGTTGCCGTACTTGTGGATACTGGTGCAAACTGTTTCGGTGAGACTGATGCCAATTCGTATCTCCATCGTAACGATCCGAAAGTATGATGGCATCCACCGAATGGACGGATTCTACTTCAAGTAGATGGGTATAACATTGAGAATAGTGGCATGATTTGCAGTATATAGCTGCAGCAGCGGGCACCTGGTGTGACTGACGCAATCGACAGCTCCGCATTGCCTAGAGAGTGTCAAAGACTTGTTATTATACAGGGAGAAAGGGCTCGCCTTGATTTCGTTCTGTCGTTTTTGGAACAACTTGCAAGCGGCCTCGAAGATATTCGCGTGTGGTCCAGAAAGTAATTGACTTTTTTTTTCGGATGAGCACAAGTCTACGTATAATGGACACAACTCACAGTGGGCGTTCAGATAAGTACCCGTGTGCCTCAATGTAGTCGTTGTCAATGCGTTGAATTGCCCTGATCGCCCGGTCCCTAATTTCCAGCAGGTCGCTAAACGGTCGACATTGAACTGGCTGCATCTCTCCACATTGGCATGTCCTGCCTTCAACATAACACGAGGGACAGAGAACAAGACCATCGCCAAATGGTAGAATTCCCGTGGAGCCGTCAGAAGAAGAAGTGGGAAGGCACGAGTCGCATTCAAAGAAGCTCTGAAATATATCAGCCCCGCAAAAGTCGCAGTGAAGATTGTCTGTGTGTGGGGTGTCTGGTTGCGCAACATGGGGCATCGAGTCGCGAGAAATCGAGACTTCGGCAGCAAGGATGTCATCGAAAAGGCAGACAAGTCGTTTCAGGTTCTCTGTGGATGTGGGACGTGAATTGCTGTCACTAGGTTCGGGCGAATCTTGCGCGAGTCTAGTGAAATGTTGCAATGCATGGAATATGTTGGATTTGACTTTGTATATTTCCTGTCTGCACACTCTGTGTGCATGATGAGTCGACAAGCATTTGGTCAACATGTCACAGGAATTCTTACCTGTGGTAAATGGGAAGCTCGTGCCAGAGGGCCGTCTGCAGACCGTTAAGAGACATTCGTGACCACGAGGTCTTGATCGTAATGCCACCCTTGTTTACCACTTGATGGCAGCTTCTCGGAGGAACGAGGACTAGATCTCCTAATTGCTGTTCGGCGATATAGACGTCAAAAGGCGCTTTCGCGAGTTCTTCTATGGTTACGACATGCGTTTCCAGATCAACCTCTTGTCCTAGCTGGTGGAAATATGCGGCAACCCGAGGAGCAGCTGAAGACTTTGTCATGAACCAAAATGCGGAACCAGAGTGTTCGGAAAAACACATGAGGTTCTGGCCAGAGGATGCACATAGGTCTTTATGGAAGGGAGTGAAGGTGTCCCCTATGCCCATGTAGCACATGAGAGTCTGGACCTTGGCCTGGACTGGTGAGGCGGGAAAGAGGGAAAGAGGGTTCGGCAACAAACCTCGTCGGGAAGATACTTGAGGAAATCGTTTGAGCCATGGAATAAAAGTTCGTCGGGTATAGCACCCTGTGCAAGCCACTCTGTCCACGCTGCGGGACAATCGCCATCCTTTCCGTAGAGTCGTTCGTGTTCTAGAAGAGCAGAGAGTCGTTTGCCCGGCGCGCAGGGACTAGACATGTGGAGGCCTACCATCTGGGCTTGCATATGCGGGTGTTGCGCGCAGTTTTTTGATGAATTCATCCATGGAAATCTTGAAATCAGCCCAGTTGTGTACGTTTCGGACGGTGGGGTCTTGAGGGTGGGGTGAGAGAGAGACGTTGGGGGACGAACATGACTCACTCTGATCGCCATTCTTTCTCAGCCAGTCGATGTGGAACAAAGACTTTGGCCACCTGGGATGTCTGTTCCAGCCGGCGATGATGAGAGGGATGCCGTCCCTTTCGACTTTGGGGATGATGACGCCGACTTTGGCGTTGGGGGAAGTGAAGTGGACGCGCTCAACTTGATGGAAATTGGGCGAGCTTGCGACGAGGGCATTTATTTCCCAACCGAGAGTTGTGATGAGGGGGTGAGGGGGCATCATGACTGGCGCGGATGCCACCACTGGCCCCTGCGAGGACACTCGAGACTGGTCCATAACGACGTGACGGCGACGACCAGAAGTCATGCACACGTGATCCGGCGCGTCGCGTCTGACCACCATGTCCGCACCGCAAAACAACGAGCAACCCGACTTTGACTTTTGGGACTTTGTCGGCTGTGCAGTCTGCCATCTCCCCTTCTCTCCAGCAGACAGAGGTCCACCCCCAGTGCCGTTTTGGATCACAGAGTGTGGACATGTCTTGTGCAACTCTCACCTCAGTCAGCTGCTCCTGTTCACGCATATAGACTACTGAGTCCGTCGCATAGACCCCAATCAGAGTTGTGCAAAATGCGGCGACCAGGCCATACAACTCATGCCCCTCCAGCGCAATGTATGCTCTCTCTCGTGCCGTCTCGCGTCTCTCACTCTACCAGATCGATCCACCCATGTCAGATTGGTTTCGATTCTTGCCTCACGCGATCGACAGCATGGCCAACGCCGTAAAGGTACGTCCCACCAGGCACCTTGACACCCCTGCACCTCACTGCCGAATCCAGTTTCAGCAAGAGTCGCTTGCTGCCCTCGTGCGACATTATCGAAGCCAGTGCTTGCAGCTTTCCTCGACTTGCGATCGATTACGAAACGAACGCAGGTCGCTGAGAAAGTCGGTACTCTGTCCGATTCACCCGTGCTCAATAAAAAAATACACTCTAGGGATGCCGAAGCCCTGCGGAGAGAACTTCATCTGTGCCGCACCAGGGTTACCGACCAATCTCGAGAGCCGTCTGCGCATCTGAACCACAATGGAAAGCGATTCATGGCCGAACTACGAGGGTAAGTTGCTATTGTCACCCTTGTACCTCAGCACAAAGAAAATCCTCCCAGTCAAAACAGTAGCGTCAAGTCCAACTCGAGCCCGAGATCCATCCCAACGCCGCTGGGTCCATTTCGTCTTACTCTCCCGCCCGGGGAACACCCCACTTTCAGTCGTCAAGACTCGTCAGCACAAGAATATACCGCTGACAGACCTGGCAGCAGCCGGTTTGCAGAGTATGCTCGCGTCATCCTCTTGTGCATCTCTCTCATTCGTTCTCTAGGCAATATGCGTATCATGGAGAGGATAACCCTCGTGTGAGACCGTCCCAACCTACAGATAAAAAACAATCGCCTTCCCTACGACAACCACGATTGCTCGATACAAATCATGGTATGATGGCTCCGCCGCCGCCTCCGAGTCGGGGAAAGCGCTCCAAACCAGCGACTGGCCAGGTGCATTCGCAGGCTGACCAAAGGATGGAGGTTTCGACGGCACAGAACCTTGGACCACAGCGAATTCCAAATGTTTCCGACAGCATGGGACCACCCCCGACTCCTCAGCGACCGTTTTCCGCGGCTTTGCGGATGCCGTCAAGAGTGCCGACCCAAAATGCAACGCCTCAAACGCCATCGACCATGCAGACCAATCGATTTATACCCAGCCACGGCCGCACGTTCTCTGGACTCACACCGACTGTGACATCTGCCGGGATGACACCCGCAGGTAATGTTGCCAAAGCTTCGGGTGGAAACCGCATGCCTTTTATGCCGCAAAGCTCGAACGGGTTTGGGTGATAGTATAATAGATACATTTGCACGAACGAGATGCCAGACGCTTGCGAAATAAGGGTCGACGTGGAGTGGGTGTGTGAGCGACTCAAGTAAGGGGGTCTGTCACAGCTTCCGGCATAGCCGTGCGTCACTGCGGAGGTCAAATTACAAGTTGCCGCAGCACACTCATCCCTCTACCATCATCTGTCTTGAACCGACCCCTCATTCAACTGCAATGGCATACAGGGACCCTTATGCCGAGCAGTATGGGCGGTACGACCAGCAGTACACTGACGCACCCGGCTTCAACCCGTACAGCAACACGGAACCTCATCAAGCGTATGATCAGGGCGGTTATGATTTCTATGGAGCAGGAGGACAACGAGAAGATGCCAACTATGGCCAGTCGACGAACCCTGGAGGATCGACATTTGCGCCTGGCCACCAAAAATCAGACAGCACCTCCCACTATGACCAAGGAGCCTTTGCACGAGCCACTACTGGAAAGTGCGTTGAGACATCCCTTGCCAGAGTAGGTCGCTGAGATTCTCCTATCATACAGTCGGCGCCGGGATCTAAGCCACTGGCGTTATGAACACCATGGTGCCCTGTGGACCAAAGTACGTATCGTAACAACTCCATTGCAATGCAAGTTTAACTTCCTGGTAGGGTAGTCGAGGGGCGTGCATCGGGCGGTTCTGTTGCTGCACTCTCATGATCATCGTCTTCCTCATTGTCAGCATCTTATTACCTCTTGCGCTGGTGAGTGTGCTCCTGTAGGGGGGTCACAACATCACTAACCAAACCTGCCTGATCAAGTGGACTCGTCCTCCCAATATTATAGTTGGGGACGTACAACCTACGTCAAATGGAAGTGAGGTAATTGTGTCTCACCGCTTCACTGGCAACCGATAAAACTTCCCTATTCCATAGATCCAGCTCATGAGCAACGGTGTTCAGATCAATCTTGAAATCCCAATCTAGTACGTGTAGCGTTTCAGAAGCCTTATAGCGAAGCACTCACCGGAATGATAGCGTCAGCAATCCTAATTATTTTAGTGTGTCATTTTCCTCGATAAAGGCGAATGTATGCAGCTCTCAAGACATCTACCTTGCGTTATTTTTACTGACTACCCCCAGATTTACTACCCGATCGGCAACACACTCATTGGAAGTGGACAAGAGAACGACATAACCTTTAATTCACATTCCAGCACAAATTTCACCTTCCCTTTCTCGATTGAATATACAACCACAATGTCATCAAGTGCGCAAATTATTGCAGACTTGGAGACGAAGTGTGGCATTGGGGGTGGTACAGTGTCGGACATCACTGTGAACTATGATATCACGGCAAGTCGAGTTCTGGATGCACGCAGAGTTCCGCAGGATCTGATCGATTCCTCGTCTGCTAGCTGGGTCTGCGTGTGCTTTTCTTCACTGTCTCACCGACGATCAGCAACTCTGCCAGTTTCAAGTGTCCTTTGACGGCATCCGACATAGGGGTGAGTTGTTTTGCGAGAAAAGTACGATGTGAATTTCTTACGCCTTTTTAGAGCCTAACCTCTGCACTCACGGGCGGTTCACTGTAATTAAACACGTTATCAGTTTCGTTCGGACACTTCTACTATATCATCTATACATCGCATGGACTAGAATCTTTATGTTACTCTTTTCGGGTCGCGTAATGGCACAGATATGTGGGCGGCCTCACTTTGAGCTGAGCTCGAGCAAGTGTTCGACTACTCGAACAGGTTAACATGCCCGAGGGAGAAACATTCCTGCCTAGAATACACTCCGTGTTCTACGCGATATTCGACGTCAAGACTGGCCCAAAAATCGTTTTCCAAGTCCCCGAAGGTCTCATAGCACCAGCTGCACCAGCCACCAGCTTGTCGGTGACTTCCTCGCCGAAACCATCCACCGCGACCTTTGCCGAGGGCGAGGACCAGAAGCTATCCCGTCGATCCAGCTCTTCCTTGATTTCAGGAGGCAGCCAGCGTCCAAGCCCTCTCCGTCACTTGCCTTCTCCCCAGCACCGTTCCTCCTCTTCCAGCAGGTCCCTCTTCAGCTTTAGCGACATATCCAAGTATGTTATCCCCCCGAACCCTCTCTGTGGTCGCCTCGTCATCTGCGCGACGGGGAATTATCGCATCATTGGACTTCCTGTGTCTCTCGCCGGAAAGTACGAGCGAAACTTCTTCAGGTTCAACCTCTGTTTCGTCTTCGAACGTTCGGCGAATCTAAGCTGCTATGAGCCCATCGTCCGGAAAGTCAGCAGGGTCCTGACGGCTTGCGAAGTCCGTCCTCCTAGATCTCTCCCAAAAATCCATGTTGACAGCTGAGCCTTACAGGAGGAATCAATGTTTCTTTCAAACTGCCAGACATCATTGGCAATGTACGCCATCATCGAGCAACTATACGAGGACCTGAATTCGTATTCCGAGACCACAATCCTGATCGACGATTTCAACTCTATCGAGTTGAAGATCCTCCCATTTTACCCTAATCCACCCTCAGTAAGGGATTGGAATGTGCCCCTCGCACTCATAAATCTGTCGAAATGTATAGAGGATAGCTGGGATCTTACGATGAGAAAGGTAGACTCTATTACCTCTTGACTCGAGGCTATTTTTATAGCTCCCTCTTCAGGTCTGCCAATACATCAATGGCGTGAACCACGTCAGTCGCATTGCGCAGCTGGCAGATTGCGACCTCGAGCTAACTCGTCAGGCGATCTCGCACCTTTTGTGAGTGACAAGTCTTCGGCGTGGGCCTATCATTTGTATGCTCATCCATATGGTGAGGTATTACCAGGTCATAATGACGATTGACATATTCCAATATTCAAACATGTATACACTGAGAAAAAATGTCCAGTGGCTTGCGGATGAGTCTCACGTCAAGGATGAGTGTGGTCCCTACGTCACCAAGCCAGGTAAGTCAGAAGCTTGAGTTCATACGCGTGTATTGAACAAACATTAGGAAAGGCAGTTCCGGACTGGCCCAAGCTGTTGCATCTCTACTCTCGGTTGAAACCTGGACGGACCGTATTCGAATGGATGGAAAGCTACGAGGTCCACGAACTTGGTATCGACGTTCGAAGATTCACGAGTTTTGGCGTCATAAAGGTACGACTACGAAATACGTGTGGTGCCACTCCATTTAATATCCCATTGCTAGGGTTTTCTTCGCCGAGTCCACCGCTACCCGGTTTTCATCCCAGAGTCCCCATCACAAGCCAGTCGTAGACGCCGACTGAGTTTTTCATCATCATCTCCCGTCCAACTCGGAAACCAGCACATAAACCCTCCAGGCGATTCCGCTGAATCTTTCAACCGCCTTAGAGGGCGGCTCCCCGATACTTCGTTCACTGTTCCGGCCCATACCGAAGGTCTCCTTAGTTCACCGACTAGAGAAGTCGAGCCGACCAGGGGTGCACCTCGAAGGCCCAGCGCAGCAGAGGTGTTGGGGCAATTACGCTTCAAAACCGTTCAAAGAAGCGGCTCGAATATCACAGTCGTCAATCAGCCATCTCCAGCATATACAGAGGAGGTTGGCACCCCTCGCGTCGGACGGCCCAGGGTAAACTCAGATGGTCGTCGACAGTCGCTATACCAACAGTCGGAAGCGTCGAGCAGAGATGGTCGTTCGTTGGTGTATGGATCTTCTGTTGGACCCATATCTACTGGGCGTCCGAGACTGTCTCGTTCACCATCAGCGCCGCTAGTCCCGCAGATCCATACATCGTTTTCCCAAGGGTCAGGGCAGTCATTGAATGTGCCGGCCCCACCTCCAGAATTGATTCCTTTACTCGACGGCGAACATCACACGGATGAGCTGTCGACAAGGTTTGAAGCAGGGTGGCCATTACTCCAGCAATGGCTTGCCGTGATTGGGGGCGGGGGAGGAGATGGAGATTTCGGCAGAGTGTCAATCATTTATCGTTGAGCGACAGGGCACGAGGAAGCAGGCTGAAGCCGAGGTGCAATGCTTTCCTTGCAGAATCTGTGTATATTCTAAGCAAGCGTCCGATTGACGTTGACATAGCCAATTCCATAACATGAGTAGATCGACTCCGTGCGGGATGGATCAGACGGGTTTGCAGACACTATTTTGAATGACGTTCCGAAGAAAGTTTGGATGTCCCGGAGGAACTGGGTCCTGAAGATAATAATGTAAGCACCAACTGGCATTGAGTGTTAGGGTACTGACGTCCGGGGAGATGCTTCGCCCATCCGACATCGCCCTACGTCTTCACTACCTAGCACCATCATCAAGAGAACGAGGCTTTGATGTTTCCGATCAATACAGCCTCCACGCCGTATTTCAGACAAGAGGGCGCGGCTCGCCAAGAGCGCTACATCCTCTGGAGTACCACCAGGTTTTGCGACAGCCTCGGTACAGTGTATAGCAGATGTTGTGGACTCTGCTAGCAAAGTCAAGGCATAACCCGGGGATCTACACGACAGTTAATCAAGGAGAGAAAGCTGGGACGTTGGGACTTACTTTCCACTCTCCTCACCCTTGTATACATCAGAGTAGAGGTATATGTCAGGTATGTACCGATTGAGGACCGAGCGACAAGAATCGATCATGCGATTGGAGAACTGAGGGCTAACTCGCACAGCATGTCTGTGCGGCCGCGTTCATGAGCAATAGTTCTGCACAGCTCAGGTATGACTTACGCGATTCCTCTTATTCGTTTGATTTTGCCTGGTTCAACGAAGTTGAGTGTCTTTACTTGCTTGACAACGGGGCATAGAAACTGGACTTCTCCACCGCCTTCTGGAGGAGCGCCGCGTTTTTTAATCTGTCAAGTATTAGTCCAACCTACGAAGCTGAACTGATGCCGAAAAGTACACACCCTTAGTTCAACACCGTCAGAGATCCCGAACAGCTGAAGGTGGGGAAGGGTCACTGTTCGGATGAGATCAACCTTGACAGTCCTCAGCGTTGTCGAGCCAGGTAATTTGGTGCAGAACGCACCGAAAGATCCATGTCATCCGTCGTTATCCCTTGCAAAGTGACTTGAAACGGCATCTTCGAAAAGGGTGCGAGCATAATTAGAGGCTCAAGGAAGTAGCCCACTGCACGCGAGAGTGGGCATTCGTGGGTCACCGATCCGCCAGAGATAATTCCTGGTTTGAACAGGACGGTAGTACCTGACGCGATTCATCAGGCGATATACCTTGGATCTACATGCACCATACCGGTCACGGAGATTTCGATGACGGTGCCATTGGTTGCCTTTTCCAACAATTGTAGCAGGCTTATTTCGTAGTCTGAGGTGTCAGAAAGTCTCGTCTAGCAAGGACATGTCAGACCATGGATGTTGTACACACCTTGCAAACCTGGATTCTTATCCGCGGACCTGATCTTGTCTATTCGAACTGACTTTCCGCTCAGAACTGACAATACCAAGCGTTGCCGTAGGTACTGGTGGCCGCTGAAGCTCGATACTTGGCCAGCCATGGAGTGGTGCTAAATTGCTAATGGTGTACTAACTGAGGTAGGCTTACATAACAAAGGCATACACTCGATCGTGCTGAGGGGCCTAGTTGGCATCACTGCCAACTCGTGGATTATTTCAAGTTCAAGTAGACATTCTTTAGACATTGCTTCACCTCATTAATGGCAACCAATTCGCTTCATCTTAACGGATCAGCAACCTCGGGCGACTGGCAGGATCGTTACTTCCACATTGACCAAATCCTAGATCAACCAGGACCACGGACAGATCCATTCTTCCTGGCCGGCGATGAGGTAGGGCAGCCTACGAAAGTCTGCAGGCCGGTTCTTACCTTTTCCAGGTCAAAGACTTTCTTCGTAACAAGTGCAAAATCCTTGTCATCGGCGCTGGCGGGTTGGGTTGCGAGATTCTAGCCAACCTTGCGCTGACAGGGTTCAAGGATATTCATGTCATTGACATGGACACCATCGATATCAGCAACCTCAATCGTCAGTTTCTATTCAGGTGCACATTCACTCCGGTGTTTAACGCGACATGGCGTGCTGAACCCAACGAACAGACAGGCCGATGTAGGCAAACCGAAAGCCATCGTGGCGGCCGAGTATGTTATGAAACGAGTGCCAGGTGTCAAGGTCACTCCGTGAGTACCTGATTCTCATGGCGGTGCTTCTTGCTGCACGTCCGACACAGCTACTTTGGAAAGATCCAAGACAAAGATGATGACTACTACATGCAATTCAATCTCGTCATTTGCGGCCTTGACTCCGTGGAGGCGCGTCGATGGATCAACGCGACACTTGTTAACCTGGTCGATGAGGAGAACCCAGAGAGTCTGAAACCCCTCATTGACGGTGGCACAGAAGGTCAGCTGCAGTGAACTTCCCCAGTACTGAGATTTCAACTTGTAATCCCAGGTTTCAAGGGTCAAGCCCGTGTCATTCTTCCCACCGTGTCGTCCTGTTATGAGTGCTCCCTCGACATGCTAAATAAGCCCACGACATTCCCTATCTGCACGATTGCCAACACACCGCGTCTTCCAGAGCATTGCATTGAATGGGCTTCCGTACTTGAGTGGCCCCGAGTGCACGGAGGTTAGCTTATCTGATGATTACGTCTTTTCTTTGTCTGATCCTTTATCAGAGAAGAAGCTGGACACTGATGATCCCGAACATATCAACTGGTTGTACACTATCGCATCTGTACGAGCCAAGGAGTTCAAGATCGAAGGGGTAACTTGGTCACTTACTCAAGGTGTTGTCAAGAACGTGATACCTGCCATAGCTTCAACAAACGCTATTATCGCTGGTACGTTCGTCCATTCAAGCCGTTTCTCCCTTTTCCAACATGATTTCAGCATCATGTTGTAACGAAGCATTCAAGATCGCAACCAGTTCTGCGGCATATCTCAATAATTACTTCATGCTTATCGGTACCGAGGGAGTATACTCGTATACGTTCGAGCACGAGAGGCGTGAACACTGTCCGGTTTGTGGTGGGGAGGCTTTGGAGATGTCGATAAGTCGAGAGTGGACCGTCGAACAGCTAATTGAGATGTTGACGGAGAAGCAGACTATGTAAGGATTTTCTATCATTTTCATTACTTCCAGATACGCTAACAACATGGATATCCAGTCAAATCAAGAAGCCTTCTCTGTCGACGTCGACGAGACAAATATATTTCCAGGCTCCTCCCCAGCTTGAGGAGGCGACTCGGCCGAACCTGGAGAAGAAGGTATCCGAGCTAGTGGAGGAAGGCGGAGAAGTCATCGTTACCGCATCCACGTTGCCCTTCAATCTGTCTTTGATCATCACATATACGTAGCACAGTGTAGACAGGGGTTAATTAGTCAGCATATATCCTTCCAATTTTGAACCGAGTCCTTGTCTGGCACAAACCATCACTCGTCATAACCATGCCCAAGGCCGATCTCAACAAAGCAGGCTGGGAGCAGAGCGAGTTTCCGATTCTCTGCGAGACATGTACGCCCGCAGTTTTGTGTATGCACTAGGTTCAGGCTGACACCACGGAACAGGTCTGGGTGCTAATCCCTTCATCCGAATGGTACGCTGTCCGTTCGCTGCATGCCACCCTGATATTCAGGCATTTTCGTCAGTCAAAACAAGAGTTTGGTCGTTCGTGTGGAACCTGCGCACGTCCATTCACCGTTTTCCGTTGGAACCCCGGTTCAGGCGCTCGTTACAAAGCCACCGTGATCTGCCAAACTTGCGCCAAGGTCAAGAACGTCTGTCAGACATGTCTCCTAGATCTCGAGTACGGTCTGCCGACCCAGGTCCGTGATACTGCGTTGGCGGTCCAGAGCGAGGCGCCAACGAGCGACATCAACCGCGAGTACTACGCGCAAAACATGGAAAACAAGGTACAGTCCTCCCTCGATGTCATCGTTCCGAGCAGTCTCGACGTGTGTGTGAATAGATGACAGATGGTACTACGTCGATGATGCAAGTGGGCGGCAAGGCAAATTCTGCAGGCAAGGAGATGCTGAAGGAGTTGGCTCGCACGAATCCTTACTACAAGCGTAACCGACCACACATTTGTTCATTCTTCGTCAAGGGCGAGTGTAAACGAGGGACAGAATGTCCGTATAGGTATGCACCATGATCTATGAACGAGCTTTGAATGACTGACTTGCTGTGCAGACACGAGAAACCAGCGGACAATGAACTCGCGCACCAGAGTATCAAAGACCGTTATCACGGTCAAAACGATCCAGTTGCACTTAAAATCATGTCAAGCCACGCCGTGGCGCAGGGGCTCAAGCCTCCAGAGGACGAGTCCATTGTATGTTTCTGCCTCGAGTCCGGCACACAACATACTCATGATCCTAGCTGTCGTTGTTCCTATCGTCACTTCCTGCTTCTGCGACAGAAGGGGAGATACGGACGCTTGTCGTGAACTCGCTACCTCAAGTCCCTTCATCAGAGCTCAAATCAGTAGTTCATGTAGCAAAGTCAAGGTGCGCATTCGATTTTTATTCCGTGACTCTCAACTCACCCCTGTATAGGTGTGCCTTTGTCAACTTCAAGGATCGAACATCTGCAGAACGGGCCGCAGAAGCCTGGGCGCATGGACTTGACATGGACGGGGAAAGAATATCCGTAAAATGGGGGCGAGGAAAGAACGGTGGTACTGCAAATGTGTCTGCCAGCTCCACCAACCCGAACACGCCGCCTGCTGTAACTACTACTGCATGATGTATGCACACTGTACGCTTTAGATGCTACTATGAAGTATTTAATCGCGCTGGAAATAATGATGTTACACTTCGCACACCCGTGGCAGCGATCTAGTGTGAGTTGGTAGGTGGTAATTTTGAAAAAGTGATCATTGGATCAAAAAACATCAGGAATGGAAGGGCAGGAAATCCGAGGACTTGCTTGAATCTTGGCAACAGCACCGGCAGAATGCACAGATGAGATTGTAAGATATGGCAAGTTAGGATGGTACAAAATCCATTTTGTGACTTGATTCCCAATAGAAATTTGCTGGAAGAATCCTGATGTGACCCGAGGTCCAGAGCACTTCTAGTGTTTCACCATTGCAAATGATAGGATGGAAATGACTGAGGGAATCTTGAAATGAAAGAAGGTAAATATACCAAATAGCAGAGATGCAATTGCAGAACTCTAGTCTGAAAGTAATGCAGGAATATGTCAAGGTAAACAAAAGACAAGGGCATACTGCAAGCATTGGCAACAGCAAGTTCTTTCTCACTGAATGTTACATGTTATTATTTTTTCATCACAAAATATCCCAAGGCACCCCAGCAGAGCTAATAGATTGATCTGTTGCAGAAAAATATGAAATCTTCAGACAGAGATTATCATTTACATGGGGCATTTAGCGTGCTAACTCCATGGAGTTAGCGGACCAACGTACAGGTTGGAGCGGGCTAGATTGTTGGTTGATAGGGTATTGTCAGAGGGAATTTAAATACACATTTACGGGCAAACTTCTGTCCGAAAGGGACAATTAGAATGTTGATCATTTTGGTCAGTCAGGTTGAAACGCAACGGATTAGTGAGCCAAAAGACACGCGTAGGCACGTACTTGTTGACTGCATCAAGTTTTTACATCTGCCTTGGGTGACTAGTCATCCTCTACAAAAGGAGCAAATGGTCTAGTGCTGGTTCTGTGCGTCGTATTCCTCTGCAACAACTGTCGGTCGATTCAAGTACCCTCCAACCAACCACGATCCACCAACAATGCCAAGGAGTATGTATAACCCTTTCCTCTCCTCGTCGGTCAACGGACTCGAGCGAGTTTGGGATTTATCCTCTCCTGCCTGCGCAGCTAAATTGCCTGCTTCGGACAACGTGCGACGGACGCTGAATGATCTTGGAAGTCCGAGGCTTTCCCAAAACTCTGCCCAGAATCCGACCTCCTTGCTGGTGGCTGGAGGGTCATCCGCTTGCACGGTGGTGGACAGCGAGCCACTTTCTTGAGGTTTTTCAAGGTTGTACGTCGGCCCTCCGTCATAATGAGTGACGGACCCGCTGACGACATGCACCTTGGGGAGCTCAGGTTCTAAGGGGGGATCGGCTTTTGGTCGGGCAGAATTCCAGAAATCGGGCACATAGGGCTGTAGTGAAACATCGAATTTGATGCAGAGAGTATGTAAAGCGGAGAGAATCAACGACACAAAGAGCCAGATATGAAACAGATGGAACGCACGACTTGCACGGGGGCATTGGGAGGGGGTTGGGAGAGATCTGGCAATTTGATGGACAGGAAGTCGGGCTTTGCACTGTCGGGTTGGTCGGCTAGCGGAATGCCGGGGGAGGCGGCCTGAGAAGTCTTTTTGTGGGAGAGTGGAGGAACGATGTTGGTTGAAGCGCTTCGGATTGTGCCGGGTGTGCGAATGGAAGAGGTGGAAGACAAGTTGTGCTCCTCATGTTCTTGGATGCGAGCAACCAGTGTTGACTTGTTCCCCTTGCTATAACCATTGTCAGACAGGAAGACAAGTTTCGTGCCAAAGGGACCCACGTCGACAAACCGCGCGCTTTTGCCTCCTTGCGGAGCTCGACGACGGTCTCGCTCTCCCATGTGCGGGAGAGGAGGACAGTTGAGACAAATGTCCGCCGGTGAGCGGTGGGGAGTACACGCGAGAGGAACATGAGTCGAGTCGGGTGGATGTCCGTGTTTTTTGGGGCCGACTCGCGCCACGTGGCACGTGCTATACCGAAAGGGGCGCTCGTCGTGGTGGGCGGTGATGACGAGCCATGCTGTATGGGGATGGGATGGGGATGGACAAGGAAACATGTGGATACTTCGAGAACTTGGCAGTGTCGATTGCCTCGTGTCGCCTGGTCGCGCGCTATCAAAAATCAGTGCTCACTCATCCGAGTCATCGTCTACCATCGTTCACTGTTCGGCATGCTCCTCTCCCCAGCGTGAGTTGATCAATGCTCGTCCCCTTCTCTCCTCATCCCTCCCCTCCAGATCTACCAGCGCTAGCCTTCCCTCCCAGTCATTCTGGAACAAATTCAAGAACAAAAAAACCGACAAGGAAAGCGAGTATCGCGAAAGGCAGTCCCAGATGGCACTCGCCAGACAGCGTCTCCTCACCCTCGCGTACGGCGACATGGAGACCGTCAGAGTTGTCCGTCTCTCTCTTCACTCTGCCTTAATGTCACTCATCTCCCCCCCAGCTGCCACAAAGCTTTCCTGTGAGGACCCCCATTCCAAATATCCCATCGCCCCCGCTGATCCAGACACCGTCAGGAACTCGAGGCTGTCGCCAGAGACTGGACAAAGCCTCCCCCAGATGCCATCTTCAGCTTGCGAGTTCCTACCGAATTTGCTTCTCTCCATGCCTCTGTTCGTCCCTCCTTATCTCGTCCGGATCCTCCCCGCTGAGATCACATCTAGCGATTAGTCTCCGGACCGTACATCTACGTGCGTTATCTTCGATCGCTCTGACGCAATGCCGAACACTCATCTCGCCCTCGACCGCGTGGCAATACATGTAGTTGACCGGCGAAGACTCATACCAGATCGCCATCATGGGCGTTCAGGGTCTCCGCGTAGAGATCGTCAGCGACGCTCCGCCGCCGCCTGACGAACCTCCGTGCGTCCTCTCTCTTGGTTCTCGACTTGTCCCTGACGCCTGTCCAGTCCACCCCCGTAAGTATCTTGTACGCCACCCACGCACTCCGTAACGACATTGTGCTTCTTCAGTCCCCCGCCCGTCACAGAAATGCCTGCCACGTTCAACCTCGAGCTCGTTCCAGGACAGCAGATCGCCCTTGAAACTACAGTTTCCTCTGCCGATGACGTCGACATGGCACGTATGGAAGATGGTACCATCGTCGACGGCATGTTCTGGGGAAAACTCAACATCGTACACACCGACGATACCCACACCGTCGATTTCACCGGCACAAAGATGAGAGACCCTGACATCACCCCAGACTTTCTATTTGATTCTCGTGTCATGACCAAGCTTACCACCGCTGCCCGACCAACCTCCGCCAAGTGTCACCTCAGCATCCTCGCGCCAGCTCAACAATACTGCGACGTTATCTTGACAGTGAATCCTCTCTGGTCACTCGCCTTGACCTGGCCACCAGCCGAGAACGTCGGAGAAAATAAACACAAATATTTCTTGCGAGTACACCCTGGTGGTGCGCTTGAACACTTTGAGAGTGAAATGGTTGTAACCTCCTTATACTATGAAGCGATGTAAGTGATTTCTTGGACCACGTGGACCATCGACATTGACATCTTTTGTCCCTGCTAGACCCGACCCAGCCATGATCGATCCCAACGAATTTATCGCGCCACGCAATGGCTTCGCAATGTCTTTCCGCGACTTCATATCTCACCTGATGAACGTGTTGGATCAACTCGGAATGTCATTGCACGCACGAACTAACTTTATCAAGTATGTTTTTTTGGTCGCTTGTCCTTCACCAGTGCTCAACACACTTGTTTTCAGTAACAATCTGCATGCATTCTCTGGACACAAGAACATCGCATATCGCTTCCTCTCCCCTACCAAGATTGCCAACGCCATCGATATCTCAGTAACTGCCGACCCATGCGTCTTTACTCGACTCTTTCTCATCTTTCGCGGTATATCTGATGATGATCTTGGACTGTTTGCTGGAGCTGGCGAGAAGGAAGCCAACTCCATGAACTGGAGAGAGGCCGTCGGATGGTCAGAGAACTCCAAAGACACAACGATATTCCGTGTCTTGGAGACATCCATCTGGGAGATCACCTAGATGGTGATGGAGATACGACCTCGATCGATGGCGCTGCCGGCAGCCCTCCGCCAGTTCTCGTCTTTTCATGTTTGGGACCCCGTCTCATCTACATCATTCTACATCACCGCACAAGTACTGACGGCCACCGATATCCTAGAGCACACTCAAACGTTACCCCTGCTGTCATGTTTTGTTGCCTTGCTATCTTTACCATTAATTCACGATTTTGGGACGGTTTCTCTCGAGTCCCGCGCAGGACTGTTTCTTCCTAGTCATTCCCCTCCGACGATCACGTATGTTCGATTTTCCAACGTTTACCATTGTATCGACAGTTCTTTCGCTTCACCCTTGTCCTTATGAATAAATTCCTGTAGTCAGTGCTCGAAGCTACCCTTTCATCTGCTTTTGGTCATGGGCGCGTGCCGCGCTTCTGAATGTCGTCGATACATGTTCATTTTCAAGTTTGACAGTTGCTTATGACGAGATCGGAAATGAAATCAGTGGCCAGCGTCTCAAGTGTTTCAGTGAATGTTTCAAGTGATCTCGTAGTGTGAAAAGGGTTGATCCTTGATTCTCGGTCGATGTTTACTGTACTCTACAGTAAATGTAAGTATGCACAGGGGGGTATAGGGTACAAGTTAACTACACATGTGGTATAGATATACAGCACGTTGACAAATAAGAATAACGATCGCCCGTGGTATATCTAAATGCCAAACGAGTGAATGGGGGTGAAAGAAGGAAAAAAAGTCAGGAGATGAGTTGAGTATGCGATTGAGAAGAGGTTGTTGTCGACGAGCGACATCTATAGCCCGTCGGCGATGGCCAACGAGGAGTGTAATGCCAATCTAACTGGTGGCGGTCCAAGTCGCGTTCGTGGACCGGGAAGGACACGTTCCCGGACACCGGGGAAAGATTTCCGTATGACAGTCTCCAGCGAGGGCCAGACTGTGTCCGAGTCTCCGTACAGATCCAAAAGACGCGTAGAATATGCTCGCGAGGCATAGTAGAACAGGAGCGGCGAGCTCTGCGCGTAGTAGTGTTCGAGGCGACGAGTAAACGTTTCCTGGAAGAGGATGGATGATCAGTGTCACCTAGCACAGGTTTAAAAGAACGTACTGGGGTATCATCTGATCGCTTCGTCAATGGTTCACCTGTCATGTCGTCCAATCCTGGGATTTGGGGAGGATTATAGGACGTGCTGTAACTACGACCCGATGGGAGGTGAACCCAGCGGTTCGAGATCCATTCAAACAGTAGGTCATCCGAGACGTCGACGTTCACGATCAAATTAAGTGGTATATTGTGTTTCCTGCCAATCAAGTCAGCAATTGGATGCCGCAGTAAATGCTGCGCGGCTCACGCGAGGAGATTGTCTAACAGGCTTCCCTGTCGCTGTGTGCGTGGAAAGCCGTCTAGGATCCAGTTCTATCGACGCACGTGTCAGCTGTATATGGCATAAAGATGACGAGAAGATACTCGCATTCTCCTTCAGGGTATCGAGTTTAGTGGTAATCAAGTCTAGCATCATTTCATCTGGTAGGAGACCGCCAGCAGCGACGATGCCTTCTGCTTGCCTCCCGATGTCGGTCCTGACAAATCACTCAGTGACACACGGATTTGCCAGAGAACACGGCCCACCTTTCCGCGATGTGCTGTCGAAGGAGATCTCCAGTAGATATGGTTGAGATACCGTACTTCTTCGAGAGACGAGCAGCAAGCGTGCCCTTGCCACAACATGGTTTCCCGAACAAGAGCATCCGCAGTACGGGCTTGTGCTGCGTGGTGCTCTGTTCGGATGTGGATATGTTCAAGTACGGGGGTAACTCTTTCGACACGCTGTACGGGACGATGCTGCAGACGGACCTCGCAGCATTGTGCAAAGGCAATCGGGAGAGGGAGGCGATGGTGTTGAGCGGCGGCATGAATGAGATGGGAAAGAGTGTGGTGAGGGTCAAAGGAAGACGAGGCGGGTATAAAAGGCGGGTGAACGGAATGGAAGATGCGTGCAGCGATTATGCCGCATGCCTTGAGGCGAACAAAAGCGCTGAATGACGGTAAGAAGTGGACGAGCTTGACAGGGCTGTGTTTCGTCAATTGTCCACATGTGGAAAGTTCCCGGGTTCCGTTACATACTGAATCAACAAGCAAGCAACAAGCATTGATGATAACGTGGGTGTCTGCTGTAAAATATACCAGTACAGGATGGGACAATCAGGTCGTACTAGTCTTGAGGTGTTCGGTAAGAAACATATTTAAACAAGCGCGTTCAAGACGACCACCCTCAATTTGCCCATATTGCTGGGCTTCCTCTTGGCAATCGTTTGTCCGTCAACACGAAGGGATTGCTCAGACTATACCGTCCTCGACGTGGCAAACGCTCTCGCAACCCGGGAAATGATGACAGAACGACCGCTTCGAGTTTCGGCCAAATCTCTTCAGACGTTTCACCTTGCAAAGTGACAAGACGAGCAGACTTGGGATGCGAGGTATAGTACGAGAGAAGGGGTGACGTAGAGGCGTAGAACTGCTTTAAACGGCGTGAAAAGATTTCCTACGTGACATGACGCGTAAGCTTCGTGCTTGCATCATGTACAGAGAGCATCTTACTGGATGATCATCTGGCCTTTTTGTGAGAGGCTCCCCGGTTTCGTCGTCAAATCCGTCTACTCTGGGTCGATTATAGGACATGTTGTAAATTCGTCCTGATGGGAGATGCACCCAACGATCGGATATTCGACCAAGAATCACCTCATCGGGGACATCAAGGTTCACAACCAACGTCAGAGGTATATTTTGGCCCCTGTAGAACCAACCGTTCAGGCCGCATACACACCAAAAGGGCCGGTATACATACTCTAAATGGGTATCGAGAAGTTTACCTTGTCCTAGAGTGCGAGGGAAACCATCTAAGATCCAGTGCTAGTGACGGTGTCAACGATGACTGCATGACAGGCACTCGGTTAAACGAACCCTGTCATGAAGTGCATCAAGTTTGCCGGTGATAACTCTGAGCATGAGCTCGTCAGGGACAAGTCCTCCCTGTGCTACGATCTCTCCGGCTTGGCGGCCAACTTGGGTCCTGTAAGTAAGTGAGTGGTTGCGCCAGAAGCAACGAAATAGGCTATACTAACCCCTCGGCGATGTGTTGGCGCAAAAGGTCACCGGAAGAGATTGTCAAGATGTCATACTTTTTCACGAGTCGAGAGGAAAGTGTGCCCTTTCCAGCGCCAGGTTTGCCAAACATGAGCATTCGTAGCATTTGGCCATTGTTGCCCTCGTCCACTCCAGCACGTAGGCCATGGAGAGAAAAGGGCAACGCTTTGCCTGAGCAGGCAGAGTTTGCTATTGCGCGTGTGCCAGTGACAGGTGTGGCACGGATTGCAGAGGCAGCAAACTTGGCCAGTGAAAGAGAGGACATAAAGTGGTAGTCGTGAAGGAAGGAGATAGGCCAGGTCTGGGTTTAAAGTACCAATTGGCCGTATCGAACGATGTTGTAATGCGACTTCGGTAGCGAATCGCCTGCGGGCGCTCTAGACTTTGGGGGACCCTGACGTTGTGGGGTTTGGGGTCGCTTCCTCCGACCGTCGAGCGAATGCAGACGGCCAAGTCGTAGAGACTCGGGACAACTGTGCATACTGCACCCGAGGCAGCACAACTGACACCGCGAACGTCGTATCCCCTCTCATTGACACCCCACCGCAACACTGCCCAGTGCCAACTCCGTGAGTAGCCAGCGTTCGTTCTCACACTGGACAGGAAACCGCAGAGGATCTCACTCTCGGAAGACAAACAATAAACCAAGTTGTGTGTGGTTTGTTGCACGATACACCAATACTTGGACGCTTAAGACGACAGCATACTCGCTTGCAAAACGTGGTGGTTCGCATAATATTGTTGGCAAACACCCAAGCACACGACCATGACTTTAGAGTCAGGATTCGCCCTATGGGCCGGATGATACAAAGTCTTGACCACCGACATTTGCATCACCCCAGTTTATTTGCCGAGTTTCGCTCGCTGCGGTGCTTGGTGTTATAATCCATATCTTGGTTCTCATCCTACATACTCCCAGTCTGAACCACTGCTCGGTGACCAGACCTCCTTTGGTTTCTTGTTTCCTCCCAAGGGTACGCTTTCTTTTTTGATGGTTACCTGCAGTATATATCATCATAGCCCCACCGCGCTGCATCCATCAGTCCGCAGCTTGATGCTACATTAATGGCATCATCGTAGCAAAGTTTCACTTGTCACGCATGCTGACCTCTCGTTGGTGAAGCGGACAATGTGTGTGCCTTTTGATTTTATGTCCATCATCGCTGCGGCTCGCATCGGGGGCGTTCATTGCCGTGGTACAACTGAATAAAGGCGCTAACCTAACCACTGGCATGACTTCAGAGTCAGAATTCGCCCTACGGGCCGGATGATACAAAGCTTGACCACCGACATTTGCATCACCGAGCCATCGGTTTCTTTGCCGCTGCTGTTGCTTGGGGTCATAACCCGTTTCTTGGTTCTCATCCGTCTGGACCTGGACTGCTCGGTAACCAGAGCTCCTTTTCTTCCCTCCCAAGGGAGCGCTTTCTTTCTCGATGGTTACCTGCAGCATATCATCATAGCTCCACCACGCTCCATCAGTCCGCAGCTTGATGCTACATTAATGGCATCATCGTAGCAAAGTTTCACTTGTCACGCATGCTGACCTCTCGCTGGTGAAGCGGACAATGTGTGTGCCTTTTAATTTTGTGTCCATCATTTCGCTGCGGCTCGCATCGCGGGCGTTCATTGCCGTGGCACAACTGAATAAAGGCGGCGAGCCCGCGTTGCACAACCGCATTCCAAAGCTCGACGGTAGTTCATCATGAAGCTTTATCTGGCATCACTGGTATGTTTTGCTGCTGCCGTCGTCGCGAGACAACCCAGCGTCCTCATTTTCAACACCCCGTATGTTTCCCGGGTCTTTGTTCCGTGTAAGAGCTGACAGCGTGGCAGTGTCAATGTCGTCGAATGTGATCCCTTGGTCATTACTTGGAGCGGTGGAAAGGGTATGTACAGCCCCGAGTTCCATTATAGTTTCTAGATTTCAAAATTGACTCTGCGTAGGAGTGTGTCCTACTTTTCACCCTTCCTTCAGACTTGTCACTCGTTTTCTAGAATTGTCCCCGGAGGAGATCCGAATGGAAACCCCATCGAGTCCCTCGGCGAGCAAACCGGTGATGAGAACGACCTGGGTGGTTAATTTCGCTTCTGGCGCGTGTTTTATCTTTCTACGTATACATCGCACTGATGTTTCTGGATTGGAACAAGCATAGGGTTCACCCTAAAAGATTCTCTCGGCGATCTTGCACAAACTGCGCCGGTTGTGGTCATGTCCGGGTCATGTAAGTCCCCGTGCCGATTCTTTGAGAATAATTGCCCTTGAACCTCCTCGGATCTTGTAGCTAGTAGCTGCTTGTTTGGCAGCCTAAGATGGGCAGGGATGGAATTGTGGGGCCGTCGATTTCTAATGACGCGTAATCACCGGCGTGGTTTCATGTTTACCTGATGATTTTTTTTTGTGTGGGCGTGAGATGTGGTCTTGCCACGTAGTTTTCCTGTTCAAGATCTCTGACGTGCATTGACGGAAAAGGTTAACCTTTACAACCAAACTCGGTCACAAACGACCGTTCAGACACAGCAACTGAAACAACTGAGCGCTCGATGCACTGCGCCGTGGCGTCTCCAAGTCCAAATGCGCAAGGGTCGTGTGACGGCACATGCGGACCCCCACGGCCTGGATTGGAGATCAGTGGCACCCGACTGCAACTAACGTCCTGGAAACCCAAGCCATCAGGGGTCACCACAAGACCTCAGATGGCAAGTTCGACCCATAGTGTCGATGCTGAACTCAAAACGACTTGCGAGACAAAGTTTGGTACACATTCGGACTGGTTCACGAACTAGCACTAGTCCATCGATAGGCTCCACAGGCTCCACCCCAGACATCTATAGATCACTGGATCATATCCCCACGTCGCAGATAGGTAGGTGCCGCGTGTCCATCCGACAGTGTCGCAAGCCCAAAATAACTTTTCAAACATGAGTCATATGGTTGATGACCTTCCTGCGGGGAACGGCCTGTCACATTATGCACGTTCAAGGCGCGGCGCCTGACTCTTTTGCGACCAGCCAATGAGCTCCCTCATTTCATTTACGCCGACGACACCCCTGACGTCCTTTGTAGGGTCGAGTGCGATACAAATAGCTTCTGCAACGTGCTCCACATGAATGGGAGGAACTGAGAGCGCGTTTGCGATCGAATGGAGGGGCGAGGGGAGCGGCGAAGCATGAGAAGACGGGAAGGCGTGAGCAGCGGCTCGGAGCAAGGATGACGGGGTTGGCAGGTCCTTGGGAACGCTTGCATGTATGGAGGCTGACAGGTCGATCAGCGCGGCAAGAGGGGACGTCAGCGGTCTGTGATGCGCGTGGTACACGAAGCCTTGGGGAAAAAATGTGAGTCGTAACCACGTTGTCGGCTCTTACAAAGAGGATAGATTGGACAAAGCTTACTTGGACGAATGAAGACACTCCGATGGCGCGGGTGGTCGCGAAGGAGCTGGCTTATTGTTTGTTCCGCCTCGCGTTTAGTCTCGATATATCTCGCGGGTATCAGGGGTCGGAATATGTCTTCGGCCGAAATATAGATAAATGGGCGGACATGCGTGACCCCAGGGTCAGGTTTGCTGGATTTGAATGCTTGGCAGACGCGAAGGGCTGAATTGAGTGAACCAAATTCATATTGGCGCGGCGTCCTGACAAGGCAGTTCAGGCAAGGACGCACCGGAATCTCGATTGATCAGTTCATAGCTACACCTTTGTGGCCCTCTGTCAAGTGGGCTGCCACCTCCGCCCGCAATGGCCCCAATGAGGCCGATGAGTTCGCCATGTGCCAAGGCAGACTTGTATTTCCCGTCTTCGAGGAGAGTTCCGAGGGTGTGGACGACAGCGCCCACCTTCGGAAGGATGTCCGAGTACGTTTCGGGAATGAGAGCGTCAGCCTTGCGCCATTCGACCTGGCGAGATTAATGACGGGTCAGGATGTGGGCTCATTGCATAACGACACAGACTTTGGCGACCCACGCAGGGGTGTGTCCCTTTGGAGTTTTGTAAGGCGTTCCCGAGGAGCTGCGGTCGCAATGAGAGAGGTGTCAGTTGGCGATGACGAGCGTACCTGATGCTGGTCACCTGGATGCCGCGTGCCATCGCCGCCTTGCATACGGCGGAACCTGATGGCGGTGATTTATTGATTGGGACAATGCAAGGAATTACGACTTGCCAATGAAGCCATTTCCGCCCACGACGAGGATTTTCTGTGCTAATGGTTCCATGTAGAGCGTGTATGAGCAGATGACGTGCGACGCGTCTTTGGCAAACACATGTATTAGGATACAATAAAAACTAGTACAGCTGCGCGTTGACATCTATTGAATAACAATCTAATGGGGGTCTATCGCCACCGGGGTAGCCGCGGACAAGGACTGGCCTTGGGATCAGTTTACGAAGAACCAAGTGACTTTTAGGCCATCAGCATCTTAGGCCATCAGCAAACACGGTATAAGAGATGGGTGATGAAAGGACTGACTGGGAATTTCGCCGATGCTGAGGTCAGACAGGGCTTGGAAAGCAGCGACTGAGAGGTCGATCGAGTTTGCATTATTGCAAGTGGGGCAGTCATCAGCGACAGTGACGGTGATTGTCTTACCGTTGAGTTATCTGGACTTGCTGACCACAGAGGGGAGAGTACGTGCCCGAGTTGCCATAATGAGCCTGGTCTGTGGGGAGAATGAGAGAGGGGATGAGGGAGAGACATACCCATTGCACAGATGAAGTCTGAGTCTGAGTGAACCGTACCACAGGCACCAGCCGCTCCGTTCTGGTTATAGTAGGTCGCTCTTCGGGGAACAATGAGATAGGGATATGGAGGGAGGGGTGAGCTCACACTCCACCGTAGTTGTGACCGCTTAACGCGTCGGAGGCAAGGGTGGAGATAAAGAGAGCGACGATGAGACATAAAAACATGGCGACTGACGATGGACTGGGCGTTGTGCTAAAGGTTCCAAGTAGAGCAGATGACGCAAACACATGTATTAGGATACAATAAAACTACTACAACAGTGCGTTGACATCTATCGACCGCGATTAAGACAGGAATGGGTGGCAAGCCACCGAGGATACGACTATGCCGGATAGCCAGAATAAACAAGAGGTGTCTAACCTGATTGTGTTGTGCGATTCCCGATCCAAAACAGCCAGTTGGGGGGTATGCAAGTCTAATGGGGGTCTATCGCCACCGGGGTGGATAGCCGCGGACAAGGACTGGCCTTGGGGTGAGTCTATAGGTAGATCCAAGAGACTTTTAAGATCATCAGCAAACAAGGTACAAGGGAGGGTAATGAAAGGACTGACTGGGGAGTTCGCCCAAGCCGAGGTTATTGCCAGACAGGGCTTGGAAAGCAGCGACTGAGAGGTCGATCGAGTTTGCATTATTGCAAGTGGGGCAGTCATCAGCGACAGTGACGGTGACTGTCGCGCCGGTGTCTGTGTTGGTTATCTGGACTTGCTTACCACAGAGGAGTGAGGGGTACGAGGTGCCAAAAAGAGCCTGATCTATGGGAGAATGAGAGAGGGAGCGAGGGAGAGATTGGGAGGACGTACCCATTGCACAGATGAAGTCGGAGTCTAAGTGAATCGTACCACAGGCGCCGGCGGTATTATCCTGGTAAAAGTATGTCGCGCTACGGGAAACCATGAGATAGGGATAGGGATGGAGGGATGAACTTACACTCCACCGGTGTTGGCGTCGGAGGCGGGGGCTGCAACGGAAGCGGGGGGCGTCGAGGACGGAGTGGGGGTGGGGGTGGAAGGCGTGTAGGCGGGGGTGGAAGGCGTGTAGGCGGGGGTGGAAGGCGTGTAGGCGGGGGTGGAAGGCGTGTAGGCGGGGGTGGAAGAAGTGTCGGTGGGAGTGCTGGAAGGGGTCGGGGAAGGTGAGTAGGTGGAAGGGGTGGACGAATCAGAGGGAGAGTAGCGGCAAGGGCTTGCGGTGGAAGAGAGAAAGAGGGCGAAGAGAGCGACAAAGAGAGAGAAAAACATGGCGACCGGCGATGGCTTCACTCACCAAAATTTCTTGTGCTTTTTAAACCCGAGGGGGCGCTCTCCCAACGCAGCATCATTGTTACAAGGAACAATGCATACCGGTGGCGGTGTAAAACACCACACTGGTGTGACACCGGCAACTTGCGCGTCCATTCCCAAACCACGACAGCATGTGTACGTCCTCCGCCCTAGTACCCTCCCCAACGCTGACCTTTCCAAAGCCGAGTACACTCAAAATTCGTTCGCATCCACCCACTCGCTCGACGCTAACCCCTTCGACGACCCCCCCACGAAAGATGCCCCGCAGCTCCATGACCTCGACAGCCGGGAACGCGACCTCGAACGCCGCGAGCAGGAACTCAACCAGCGTGCAGAACACATCAGAAAACACGGCCGCAACAACTGGCCTCCTTGTCCGTACTTCCCTCCTCTTCCCCGCTCCGTCCTCATGTATTACAGTTTTCCCCCTCATCTACCACTCCATTTCCGAAGAGATCCCTGACGCCTCCCGTCCCCTCATATCCCGTCTCTATCAATTATGGCTCGTCCTGCTCGCTACCCTCCTCATAAACATGCTCGCTTGCATATTCATCCTCGTTGCCGGCGCGAGTGACGGAGGAAAAGACCTTGGTGGAAGCATCGGGTATGCCTCTTTATTTCCGTCCGATCAATCCTAAACTCATCCCCCGAAAGTTACTTGTTCATAATCCCGCCCCTCTCCTTCCTCTTGTGGTACAGGTGAGCTCATCTCCTCTCACATCCGTCCTCCCCTCACGACACTCAGACCGATCTACAATGGTTACATGAAGGTTCGTTCCCTCCTCTCTCCATTCCAAACCCATCTTGACGTCCTCTCCAGGAACAAGCCTTGTATTATTGTCCGTCTATTTTCATTTCACCCCTCCACGTGTCTCAACCCTTGTCAGACTTGTACTTTTTCTTTGGTGGTTTCCACCTCCTTTTCAGTGTCTACATGTACGCCCCTCCCCACCTCGTCCCTCACCTCCTCACTCTGCTCCCTCCAGGATCATCGGCATCCCCAGTACTGGCTCCGCCGGTCTCATCCAAACTATTCAAATGTTCTCCCAGGGTCACTGGGCAGCTGGCATCCTCGCCACAATCGCCACCACTGGCTGGACCCTGCAAGGCGTTGGCAACGCTTTTTATTACCGCCAGGTTTGCCACGTTTCCGCAGCCATTCTACCCGACAACTAAGCCATTTCCAGATTTGGTATCATCACACTGCCGCTGGCCACACCATGGACAAGGCAAGTCGTCCCTCCCTCCAGTAAAAACCTCCACTCACCCTTCCCTAGGCAAAGGCGGAATTAGCGAACCACGGCGCCAAGGCATACTTTACTCGCGGCTGACCCCGCTCTACTAACCTTCACACCATGCATGTACTCGTACCGCATCAATTAGGATTCCTAGACAATGCCGTCGTCAAGTACCAGACTCTTCTAGTTGGTCACCAGAAATAAATATTATTGCACTGACGTCATGAACACGCTCCTGGTGTGTATCGCCAGTACAACCAACTCCACTCCACCATCCTTGGAATAGATGTCGATAGCAAGAATGAGACCTACGAAGTGCAAAAACATTATCAATCCGACAGTATACAGACGCGAGGTATGACAATTGGTATGATACTTTTTTTGTTCTTTTTGTTCTTTTTTTTAGCATGTACAATGTCCCCAAGAAGAAAAACAAAAAGGTCAGGCCTTTTTGAATGCATGGACGATGTGAAGGCGGGCAGAAGGGCGGACGAGTGGATAATAGAGATCTTGATGCGCTTCCTCGATCAGCTTCTTGGCTTCCCAGTCTCGCATGCCCGCGGACAAGAAGAGCGGCTTGAGCGCTGGAAGCATAATGTCATAATTCATCCACGCTAGCTGGCCAATGCTCAGCGCGACGGGGTCTACGTGGAACATGCGCTCCGGTCAACGTCCACCCCACGTGTCAACTCCATGCTCACCCTTGGGCCAAAATCCAATGGGAATGTTCCCCTCTTGAGAAACGATCTTGTCGAATGCGCCCGTCGCATCGACCAGAGTCGCAAGTTCGGGTGGCACATTGACGTCGACGCCCTTGTCTCGCAGACACTGTCTGTATGTCTCCCACAGTGCGAACCAGCCACGCATCCCTGACGGCTGTCCGCACCGGGTCAACTCGGTGGCACTTTTCCCATCCGCAATGGGCTCACTGTCAGGCTCTATCAAAATAACGAGTCCGCCTGGACGAAGCATACGTGCGATCTCGTGTAAAAAGCGGGTGTAATTCTCAATCTAGAAATTGTGTCAAAAAACGACCCTGAAAAAAGAACAAGAAAAAAAAAACGCACTCCATTGTGCATAAACCTCGCGTGGACGACGTCAAAATGTTCGCTTGGGTATGGCAAGTACCATTGGTCGAGATCGCAGAGCTCAAAGCTTGAGGAAAAACAAATTCATTAAACAGTGCGAGTCTCGGCCATCTGGCGTGACGCACGTGCAATTCTCTGGTACCTCGCTGAGAATAGGACTGTCAGCAATGTGAACAGGCTCAGGGAGGGAAACATCTGATACCGAGGTTGGATGGGAGCGAGGTCTACACCAATGACCTCGGCTTCTGGGAACTCGTCCGCCATGTCGATGGCCCTGGTCGAACTGATAGGGATGATGATATACCCAGTGTTGTGAGGGACGCACCAAAAGCCACCGCCGGTTCCCAGGTCGAGCACCCGGCAACGCTCCCGGCCGTCCTGAGGGGTGAGCACTTGATGGACGGGGCCAACATAATTCTTTCCACCAAAGAGGAACTGCAGCATCCGGTGCTGGAGCTCGGAGCGCTGGGAGAGCGTGAGGAGGGAGGGGAAGGGGAAGGGGGAGAGGGCTCACGCGGATCTCCTCCTCGTCAGCGGGGAGCATGTAGCGCTGGCTGAGGGCATTGAAGCGTCTCCCGTGTATTTCCGTGAAGTACTGGGAGTCGTCTTCGCCGACAAAAGTGATTTGGTTGAGAGGAAAGACTACGGGGTAGTTGAGTCGCATGAGGGTTACATGATGATGTGCAAGCCGGTGTTCCCAGACTTAAGTATATTTTCCCATTGGGAGGGATGACGGGAAGCACATAGATGCGTGGACGGTTTTCTTGCGGCTATACCGCGGGACCTGAGCCGTCCATGAACACGATTTCAAATCAGCCAAGTGTAATCTCATGCTGTCGTAACAACCTTATACATTCGGTTTGATGTCGTGTACAAACACGGTTCGCGTAGATTCTCCATGCCACCCACGATTGCTACTCGCACTCACAAGGAATCGCCCGCCCGGATCTACAACTTCGAAAAGCGCCAGGTCAGTCGACCTGGCCCAATCCGGTTCGCTTTCAGTCCACTTACCCATTTGGGACACATAGCCCCCGTGATGACCCGGTATAATCTTGAATTGTACCCCCCCTCTGCCCTTCACATGTCCATCACTTTCCCCACTGGCAGCCTCTGCCGCATTCCATAACCGGATGTTGTCGATAGAAGCGCTGCAAAGTTGGTCCATCATTTTCATATCCCTCCCGGTCACGAGACTACAAACACCCACCACGCGATGTGCCGGCCATCAGGAAAGGGCACAACACACGACACTACCCCCGAGCTCGGGGGATTTCGCAGACTCTTGAGCAACCGGGGCGCGCAAGACGGTCCACTCCGTCCCAGTAACCGAACATCCCATACGTCCACCGTCCCATTGCGTCGCCCCACGTAGATCTGCGATCCGTCTGTCGACCAGCATGCCTGTGAAAGTGCTCGCAAGTTCTGGCGATCGATCGAATTATCCATCCAAGAGTACGTACAGAAACGCACCAAGGCGGTGTCTTTTCACTTAACCACAGTCTTCCAACACCCTTTCCTGGGGTATTCGCTCGCTTGTCCCACAACATGATTTGTCCGTCAATAGCAGACACCATTAGAATATCCGGAGAAAACGTGGTGCTGTTCTCGGCGCTGAGTAACGGTGGCGCATTCTTCGGTGGTGCAACGGAGCTTTGCAATGACCGCACTGCCTGGGCTTGCGACGTAGGGTCAGAGGCTCCCCCATCGGGAACTGCAAGCCCCACATTGACTTCAGGAGTAGCGCTCTCTTGGTGCGAAACCTTGGTCTGTCCCACAATGCCATCCGGCCCTAAGTAATCGTCGCCTTCCCCGTCAAGGTCAGGTTCGTCGTCGAACAGTGGATCGAAAGATGTGTCAGATTTA
Organism: Imleria badia; assembly: GCA_015039435.1. Lineage (NCBI taxonomy): Eukaryota > Fungi > Basidiomycota > Agaricomycetes > Boletales > Boletaceae > Imleria > Imleria badia. Next base: position 660,201 of record MU130751.1, on the reverse strand, counting down.
GCATCCGACTCTTGGGTAGGTGCGTTGGAAATGCCATTTTGGCTCCCGGAAGCATTCAAGGTTTGGAGCTGATGTGCCTTACCCCCAACAGTGGGGAACGTTTCCACGTTCGCACTCGCGGGTGTCCCAGTCAAATGCTTGTGTGATATATCTGCAGGTGTGTCTGGATACGCCTCCGATTCACCGCCTACTCCCGCAGAGGATGTGGGGCTGGATCGCTGGTATGTGTTCAGAGGTCTTACTGCGACACCAACCAGCTGTGCCCCGTGCGAGGTAAACTTTCGGACAGCTTGTCCGGTGTTCAAGTCCCATTGCTATCAAAAGAATCATAAGCGGGCACGAGATAGTGGTACTGCCAAACGTAATCCTCACAGTCGCTTCTCCATCCCAGCTTGCACTGAAGAAACCCTTTTCGTCATGGTCAATTGAAAGTCCAGAAATAGGGCCGCGGTGACCTTGCAGCACATGCGCCAACCGCCCAGGATCGTGTCGAACCGTGAATAAATTAATGTGACCGCGCTGTGAACGGCACTGCATAACTGTTCACCGTGATAGCGAGGATAAAGTGCACTTACGCTAGTTCCACCGAGTGCCCAGAGTGCATCAGAATGCATAGCCATGCTGTATACTGGAGACGCTGTGGTCTCGCTACCTTGGGGATAGCCGTTTTGCGAGTTGGCCAGATCAGGATTCTCCCACCAACTCCGTATCTGGCCGGATTTCATGTTCCCCTCGACGACATTGCAGTGGTGGCGTTGAGGAGCAGTCAGGGTAACCTTGCCATTGACGGCAGTGAAAATGTCATAATCACGGATATAGCCATCGTCCGAGCCGGTCAATAGGTGTGACATGCAAAACGACGAAGCCAGTGCATGAGTGGGCACCGGATGGGGGATAGCACATATAGCTTCTACTGTGAAAGATCGGGGTAGTTGCGACCTGTAGGTGAACGGGAAGGCTAGTGTACGTTTGCGAACTTCTGCCGGTGACGGCGACCTTGGTCTCACTTGGGGGACGACTGATTCGACAACATGGTTGAGCTGCGTAGCGTACAAACAAGGGAAGTACCTTTGGGTGATTCCGGTGTAGAAGACGAACGCGGAGTCGCTGTGACCGCCGGCGCAGGGGGCGAAGACGGCTCCAGGCCCGTGTCGATCGTCGGTTCGATAGACGGCTCGGACTCTTCCTCGTCGTCTTCCTCGTCCGAGTCCTCTGAACGCGATTCCTTGAGAGGAACGCAAAGTCGTCAGCTGCGCCAAGGAAGAGGGGTTGTATAGCACGCACATCGTCCGCTTCTGTTACGTCGTCTACACCAGCCTCGAGCGCACCGAGGAGGGCCTCGTCAATGTCGTTTTCATTGTCCTCGTCGCCCTCACCGTCGGTCGTGCCATCAAACTCGAGGTCGTCGATCGTCTCGCCCTCGGAATCGCTGTGTGCCATGTCAAAGTGCTGGTCGGATTGGGAGAGTTCGCACGGTGCATTGTCTAGAAGCGGCGCTCACGATGGTGCTCGCAGATTTGGGTCGGAAGCTCAATGCCGCCCTTTCCTCCCTCGGTAGGGCTCCGGTCGTGGATGAGAAGGTACGTCGACGAGACACGGATCCCGATTACCGTCCCGTACACGTATACAGGTGCTAGATGCAACGCTCAAAGAGATCACCGCTGCACTCCTCGAATCCGACGTCAATGTCAAGCTCGTGGCTACCTTGCGGCAGAAGGTCAAGGCAAAGGTCAAGGCTGCATTGGATGCCTCTGACAAGTCCAAAGACCTCAACCGGAAGCACATCATACAAAAAGTGACTTTCTCGCAGGTTACTCATTCTGCACGCTTATTCCCCGGCCATCAGGCTGTATTCGACGAACTTGTTCATTTAGTGGACCCCGGGGTTGAGCCATACAAGCCAAAGAAAGGCCAGCCGAACGTGATTATGGCTGTCGGCCTTCAGGCAGGTTTAACTCGCCGTCCCCGAGAATGTCCCTTTGACCGCGTTCTAGGGTAACGGAAAGACTACGACGTGCACAAAGCTTGCGGTGTATTATCAGAAGAGGGGATTCAAGTCAAGTATCGTTTGTGCCGACACTTTCCGTGCTGGAGCCTTCGATCAAACCCGACAGTCGGCGACGAAGGCCAAAGTAGCTTACTTTGGATCGTACACCGAGACTGATCCAGTTGTAATAGCGGCACAGGGTGTTGCTAAATTCAAGAAGGAACGTTTCGAGGTCATCATCGTCGACACGTCCGGCCGACACAAACAGGAATCCGAATTATTCCAGGAAATGGTCCAGATCAGTCAAGCCGTCAAGCCGAACATGACGGTCCTCGTTCTCGACGCAAGTATAGGTAGGTGTCCTCTTTCAATATTTTTCACTCTTATGTCTTGCAGGGCAGGCCGCTGAGGCACAGAGTCGCGCATTCAAGGAGAGCGCTGATTTTGGTGCAATTATCGTTACGAAAATGGACGGTCACGCCAAGGGTGGGGGTGCCATCTCCGCGTATGTATACCGTTCTTCATCCCTATCGAATATTGACAGGCAATCGTAACAGTGTTGCTGCAACCAAAACACCAATAATATTTCTTGGCGTGGGGGAGCATTTATACGACCTCGATCGATTCTCGCCGCAGCCATTCATATCAAAGCTGCTGGGTTTGGGTGATATGCAGGGTCTTATGGAGCATATGCAAGACTTGGCTGCACAAAACCCAGACAAGCAAAAGGAGATGGCGAAGAAACTCGAAGAAGGCAAACTCAGCATAAGGGACTGGAGAGAACAAATTCAGAATGTCATGAACATGTTTGTTCCGCTCCACTTCTTCACTCATCACCGCTAAATTTGCGCTATTTCTCAGGGGTCCTATTAGCAAGATCGCATCGATGATCCCGGGTCTCCCACAGGAGATGCTTGCCGGTTCGGACGAAGAAGGCTCGTTGCGTATGAAACGCATGATTTACATCACAGACAGCATGTCCGCCGCGGAACTGGATTCGGATGGGTCGATGTTTATGGAAATGGGTAAAGACGGCAAGCCAACGGGCTTGACATGGAGGGTCATACGAGTAGCAAAAGGAAGCGGAACGACCGTCCGAGAAGTCGAAGAACTGTTATGCCAATATCGGATGATGGCGAATATGGCGAAACAAGCGGGTGGAAAGAACGGATGGTGTGTCATGATGCGGTGTGCTCGTGTAGTAATGTTAACCGTCCGGTCCCGCCCGTCTGCAGGCTCCAAGCGATGCAAAAAATGCAAAATGCGGCAGGTGGTCGCGGCCGTGGCGCAAATGGCATGCCGACCCCCGCGCAGATACAAGCAATGCAGGTCCGTTGCGCAAATCGCTCAAGGTGGTCTAATTTTTTTTAACACGGACACTCAGCGTTCAATGCCCCCGGGCATGTTGCAACAAATGCAACGGCAATTAAGAAGCGGTGGTGGCGGTATGCAGGAAATGATGAAGGCCATGATGCAAGGTCAGGGAGGTGATCAGCTGGACATGGAGGAGATGCAAAGTATGATATTCTTCCTTTCTTCTCAGTTACATTTTCTCACTGCTTTCGACAGGGATGATGAGCCAGATGGGTAATGGGCTAGGTGGACTGGGTGGACTTCCGGGGATGGGTGGGGGAATGCCCAATCTTGGAGACATGTTCAAGATGATGGGTATGGGTAACGGCGCTGGTCGCTAACTTGAACTATCTGGATGATTCTGAGAGCCAGTTCATATTTCGATGTATGTACACATGACACTGCGTGTAACTTGTTGTAATCTAAATTAAGGCATACAACGTTATGGCGCGCAAACAAGGTTAAGTTCAATGGTAAGAAGAATCCGTGGAACGGCAGGCAGGCGTGGAAGGATGATCGATGATCCGAGTACCGTAAAGAAGCCTACTACTGGTGCCTTTTGTTCCACAGCCTCTTTTGAACTGAGGCGGCGCTTTTGTTACCAAATATAAACGAAGAAGTGTGTTTGTCTGCGCCAGTCTTACGAGAGATGACTGGAGGGCCCGAAAAGACAAGCTTCGGGGAATGGATTTTTAATCATCTGATTGAACTCTGTAAAACAAGATTCGAGAACATACCATCCACAATCCGAGTAATCCCACGATACTAGATCCCAAGAGCACTGTTGTCGTTAGCGTCCCGACGGAGCTATTCTCATAGGAAAGTAATGCCATGACAAGGGACGCAGCTGTCACTGGTCTCAAAAGAGGATGGCAGTTGGGATCCGTCCCGCGCTGGAGACCGGTGGGCCACTCATTTGGCAACTTCAGCAAGGTACTGCATTGAGTAAGTTACGCCAAACACAATGTGGTAGAGCGCACCACTGCAATGATGGTGATAGCTAGTGTGCCAAGCATGATGCCCAAGTGAAGCGCCAGGTATTTCTCAAGTGGCGTTAGGATTGCTCGCCCCCCAGATGGTTCTGCTAAGAAAAGCAAGAAACGGGGGAATGCTAAAAGACATATGGAGAATAACGTCAAGCTGCAGTAAAGTTCGAGTCAGGAAGGATGAGAGAAACGAATCTAGACTGTCACGAACATGAGGGCCGAGGTCCACGCCCAAACTGAGACAGATCCATCGCCGCCAGTCCTCGGGACTCCATCCTCCAGCGGGGGTTCGGCCGACGTGGACTTGCTTCCATGCAACCTGGACAGGTCATCCATCTCATGGTTGCTCGACATGATGAGTAGATGGTGAGGCTGTGTCATCCATGCGGGGAAAGGAACGTGCCCAATCAGTTCAGCACCTGCTGAACCAGTTCAAATGGGCCTTGCCGACTCAGATTCCCTTTAAACTTGTCGGGGCCATGAATACATTTCGTGTGAGTCGGCTTTGGCCGTCCTTCTATGGCCCCCGATGCGGCCCCAAAAAAAAAGATTGCATTCACTTTCAGGCTCGCATACATTACGCTCGGTGTGGGGCGACATGTAATTTACGACAACAGGATTAGCTAATGTGTGTGGTCCAACTGCGAAAGAGTGTTGTGGTCAACCTGATCTCATTTGGTGCTTATGTCTGATCTCCTGTTTCGTGAATCACTGCACATAAAAAATGTATCTCCCTCTGAGCTCGACGTTTCTTCACTTCCTCCAACTCCCTTTATCGCCGCAGAACCTTGGCGCAGTACATGGTCAGTCCGAATCACATCACAAAAATTACAAAAATTTGGCAACCCTGTCGCCATACCACGATGCTCCCAACGTTCCTGGGGTCTCGGTCAACCTACCTGACGACTGCACTGTAGACCAAGTCCTCGTGGTGAGTTCTCTGCCCATAATGAACCAGTGCTCCGGATGACTCATCGGTGCCAACTCAAGTTACACCGGCACGGATCTCGTGGTCCCGTGTTCGAGCAACAGTTCATTCTTGGACTCGTTGAAACCCTCGACAGTGCGCGGGATATAATTCAATCCACCCCTCTTCCGCCCAACCTGCAGTTCCTCAGGGAAGGATACGAGTACCAACTTGTTCCTCAGGAACTAACTGTCGTTGGCCGTCGAGAGCTTTTCGACCATGGGGCAGAGTACGCCTATATTTGGCGATATCGAGATTGTATGTATGACATTCACTTTCACTAGATTTGCCCTTCGTTATCCGAATTTCTCGACCAATGTCGTAGTATCGAGCCCGGTTCAAAGAGTCGTGGAGTCTTCATACTTCTTTGCAAATGGGTTCTTTGGGCTCAAGACAGAAAATGTCACCTTCCGTACGGTCACAGACCTTGACGATCCTGTCTCGTGGATCACTCCTTGGAAGTCCTGTCCGAGGTTCTCTGACCATCAATCTCACCGGGTAAATTTTGTTGCCCGTGTCAAGTTGCGTTGTTCACACCCCGCATATATACAGGCGGCTTCGCAATGGGCGGCTAAATACGTACCGCCCATCGCGCAGAAACTCGGTAACCTTGTTCCCGGAATTAATATCTCCGTGAACGATACCCGAGGTGCCTTGTATGCATGCCCATTTGATCTTGCAGCTCGTAACCAGTCCCCGTGGTGCAATGTATTCTCCACACACGAATTACAGAATCTGGAGTAAGTCTAACCCGTCGACATGGACAGATGACTTCAACGTGAATATTGTAGATACGAGTACGATCTGCTCATGGATGGAGCCAGTGGCCACGCATCTAGAGGAGATGCTGGTCCCCTCCTTGGTGCCTTTTACGTCAAAAAGCTTATTGAGCGGTGAGTTTATGTTATACATTAATCAGAGTATCTGATGAAACATGACAGTCTTACAAATGCAACTGGTGACGCTAAACCCCTCTACCTGGAATTTGGCCACGATACAAGTATACTCCTGCCACTATCGACAATGGGCTTAAACAAGTAGGTACCTACTCGCACGGAAATAAATTACTGACAATCCATCACCGCAGAGATACTCTACCTCTCAGTCCACGTCGTGCGCCTGTGCATCGCAGGTTCAGAACTTCGCAACAAACACCTTTCGCCGCAAGTATGGTATGGGAAAAATTTACGTGCAAAAAGTCGTGCGTGAACACTCCTTGGAGCATGGTGTTTTCACTCACGACGAGTAGCTTTGAGGGTCCCCAAGTCCGCCTCGTGTTAAACGGTGCAACCTTTCCTCTATTTATTTGCGAGAATTCAATGGAGGACAAAATATACGGAACATGTTCGCTTGCCGAATTTGCGAGAGTAAATGAGTATAGCGCAAACATGCAGTACAAGAGCGAAAGCTGGAACACCACTTGCGAGATTGATGACTAGTGTTAATATTCTTGCCCTCAATTAGCAGCGTTCTATAGTGCCTACCCTCCGGAGGAAACCCTGGACTTCAATTTGATGCCCGTCCGAGATGATCTTCGACTCAAGCACTTGCTCACGAGATTTCGGATCTGGTGTTTTCATAAAAACTCACTGATGGAGCCTTGTTATTGTTGGTACCGAACCGACATTTAGTGCAAAAAGTCGCAGTGATTCAGGATCTCGGTGTTTCGTTGTTTCCAACCATGATTTGTCTGTTGCACCACTCTAAGATAATGCAAAATATTTTACATGAACAGTAATAATGTACCAGGGGTCGTGATGCGCAACGAAGAACGAGGAAAGCGAACGTAAATTACGGCAGGCTACCAGCCACCTGGTCCCCAAGCATTAGAATTTTGAATCATAGCAGCGCGTTGTGGATTCATTCCGGGAGGAACGTGGGGAGGGGGTTGAGCTATTGGAGGTCCTGAAAACGCAGAGGGAGTTTGATAACCCAGTTGGGATGGTGGCATGGCATAACTCGAGGTTGGTACACTTCCACCAATTCCAACTGCCGGAGTCTGGCCACCATAAGGATTTGGTGTGCGGCCTGGAACTTGACGAACGGATACATGGCCAGGCGTCGTGTGACCTGGTGTGCGGGCTGGAGTGCGAGCACCCGCACCGTACGGCGTCTTCCCTCCTGCGCCGGTGGCACCCAAGTTTTGTGACTGGTGCAGATGTCTAAACATGGTGTAAGACAAAGATTGACATTTTGTGTCACCCGCCCTTACCTAACTTTGAATGCGTCGCACAGTTCTGGTACCCCTGCGACAGCGGCTTCGAAGAGACAATACGATTCTGGGGTCACGCGAACGGGCTACCAAACGATGAGCATTAAGTTAACACGAAGTCGAAAAGTATTACCCAGGTCTGGACGGTAGAGTTCTTGTTCGCCAAGAAGCAAAGATTGAAATGCCCGGGCCTTTTGCGGTTCAACGTGAATCCATAGATACTTTTTGCGGGGTTGGCTGCGACAAAATTCTTCAAGGACAGATCTACAGAACATCGTAAATCCTAATGAAAGATGGAAAACTAGGTGGACTCACGAAGCTCATCTTCCGATCCTTGCTTGAATTTTTCATGCGCCATCAGTTCCTCGACCTTCCGAGCGGTGGCTTGGACATGATTGACGATCAACTCATCGAGATCGGCATACTGATGTTTATCATCGACGAACAACACTGTGCCCTGACCCGTATTCATCTCGGTAACGTCTATGGCAAATCAGCACTCCCGTGGAAATCTGCAGCAGTAGCAACGCGTACCTATGTGCTGATACAACTTGTCATCAACTTTCCACGTTACAGCAAGGTGATCGACACCCTTCGAAGATGGTCTGATTACCACATCTCCACGCTGCTGCTTATCCAGGTAGTTTTCTGCGTGCGTCGCGTTGAAGTTATGGAAGTTGGGATGCTTGATGACACGTCTCGTCCGATCAGTCTCGGCTCTCTTTTTCCTGGCTTGCAACTCCAAATCACGTTCGTACTGTTGAGTGTTCCAGTATTCATCGCGCTTGACGCGACGGAAGAGGCCATCTCCTGGATTCAAATCGGAAGGGCGAATTGACAACTCTACATAGAATTGATCGGCAGGAAGATCGAGTTTAACGTCCACGATGACGCCTTGTACTGCTTGACTCTTCTTGACAGCGTTTTGAGGCAACACATTACCCGTATCCGACAGGTAGTCCATGTTTATGATGCCCTCAATGCCGGAATCGAGGCGTATCATTACCGAATTCGAAGTCTTGTCTATGCGTAAGACGAGAACGGAGATAATGAGTCCCATGCGAAGAGTTCGAGGTGTTTCGCCGCTAAGCATTGTCAACACATCCCATGGCTGCATGGGCGGGAACGGCGCGCGCTGCTCTGCGAACGGCTTCAGCAATTCTTCGCGAATAACATTCAGGGTATGTCGTTTTCGATCTTCGTTCGCCTCGTACATGCTGACGGCGAACTCATCGAGATTAAGCTCGTTCAGCTTTCGTTCGTTGTCGCTATCTTGCATGATGAGAGATACAACATGCGATGGGTGTTCGTCATGAACATCTTCCTCGTCGAGCTCAAGGGCATCGGTTGCCATCTTTCGCGCAAGCTCGTAGTCCTCAGGGTGGATGCGAGTGTCATCTAACGGATCTTGCACGTCATCATCTGCATGCCGGTTTTTCGCGGGCTTTGATTCCGGGTCGTGAGAGATGCGCAGGAATCCGGCTGCGTTGAGGAAGATCTTCGTAGTCAGTAGACCAGACTTGATAAACTGATCTCGATTAACAAGATTCCCCCCCTGAACAAAGAGGTAAGTTAACAGGAATAAGGAAACAGTTATGGGAACGCACGATCGACGCGATTTTTCTGGCCAGTACTTGAGCTTTACGTGGACCAAGGCCACATACGAAAGGCAGAAGATGTTGGTAATAGGAGTCTGTTACTGCACGGTTGATGTCAACCCCGATCTTACTGGTGACATCAACTAAAGCCCTTTCGAGTGCGGACAGCAGCTTCTCTCTCGGAATCTAAGCCAGCATTAGCGAGCGACTGGATCACAGAAAGTTAAGAAGCGAACAAGGTGCTGGTCCTCGTCCTCGAGCGAGATTGCAACGATATCAGAACCCAGTGCTGCATACTCATTCAAGGGGTTTTGGGCGTAGCGAGCCAAACCAACGCAGTACTTTGCAATGGGCGAGAGCGTGCTGAATTCCTCGGTAGCTCGTTTACTATGCTGATAAATCCGAGCGACTTCATCGTTGAGATAAATTACGGGTATGTCAAAGACTTGCTCGTTGGTTGGCTCCGTTCCCCACCCTGGAATATTGCCTTCAGCATCCACAATGGGGGTCTTGCCATTGACAATTTCCTTGATTCGAGAGGACAACTTGGCTGTTGCCACGGTGAAACCTCCTACAACTATAACGTCGGGTCGTCGTCTCTTGAGCAAGTCGGTGAATTCGTCCTGATAATCGCGATCGACCAAGTTATCGAGCTTGACTTGTTCGCGCAGTCTACCCATTTCATCCAAAAGGACAAGGGTGATGGCGTCCTTCTGAGGATCTCCCTTTCCCCAAGAGATAGCGAGCACAGAGGGAGTGTATCCAGGTTGTGCGTCTCCAGTGATAAAGGGGGCAACATCGATGCGCTGAAATAATGTCAGCTGCAAAAGTACCCAAGGAGTGATGTCCTACCTCTTTGAGTTTGTTGCCACAGTGAATGGCCAAAGCATCCTCAACCTCTTCCCGCAACCACTCTCTTGCCCATTTGGTGCCAATTGGAATAAGGTGGTATTCCAGTGTCTCTTGAACGACCCGAGATCGCTCTTCGTTCCATGACCTAGCGATATCACTGTAACTATCTGATGTAAACGCATCATTGAGCTGGCGCTCGAACTTGGCCTTAGCCTCGTTGGTTAGGTAAATCGAGACAGTCACCAACAACTCGGCCTCAGCAGCCAGGATGTGCAAGAACTGGGCACTATCCAACATCTGAGTTATAGGTTTGTGGTGAAGATATTTGAAGTTCTGGAAATAAGGTTGATTAGCAGGATACCAGAAAAAGAATTTATTGCAACGAACAAAGTACGGATGATGTTCGTCAATTTTGTTGACACCCCGATCCGTCGTCTGAATCGATATTTGCGCCTCGGTTCTGAACAGGTCTCGCATGGATTGGCGGAGTAATGGATCTTTGCCTAGCTCGGTGGCGAGAATCATCCTGGCGCGCCGCAGGACCTCTTCAGGTGTTTGTGACACAACTGATTCGGGGGTCGTGAACTGCTCAGCAAAAACGATTGGATTCAACTCTTGGTCTTCGACAAAATTGGGGCGATCATTGGCAACGAAATTTTGCACCACCTCATGGGGACGGATGCCAAAACCCTGGTGACAAGCGTTCAGTACAAGGGAAAACCAAACCGTCCAGAGAATGGCCTACATCAGCCAGTCTTGCGACAATGCTCTTCTTTGCGACCTCGTACGCGGAGATCCGACTTGGGGTTTTTCGCTTGCGGTCGGGTTCTTCATCGTCGTGGAAGTGGAAGTCGAAAGCATCTTGTTTGTTCACCTTGTATTTCATGGACAACCATTCGGTCGCGTCCGCAACCATCTCCACGCATTCGATCTTAGGCCTGATAGACTGCTCGAAGTATTCGTCTTCCAAATTGAGCCGAGTATAGGAAGCAATGAGGGCGTTCCGTCGGTCAAGTAGAGAGCGATATTTCTGGCCTAGAGCGTATATCCTCCACAACTCAGACAAGCTGATGAGCTCGATTCTGGTGCGCATCTCCTGAGGGTTGAAATACGATATGTAATCCCGTTTGTGTGTCCAAATATACGGAACTTCGAACTCGTGGATGAAGAGAAAGCGCAGAGCATATGAGACGGCTAGGACCAGGGCTTGGGAGTAAGATTGATAGGGCCCGTCGATAGAGAAAAAGTCCCTGGTTTTACGACTGGACAAACGTGAGGTTACCCAAGTGGCAGCATCATCAATATCTGCTTCTGTAAGATTTTGATGAAGAGATAGAGTTGCATTAGGTGAAAGTGAAGACGTGGCGAGTTGCATGCGCTCCGGTATGTCTTGTGCCCGAATCAGATCGTCGTCCTCTGTAAGCATCCGAGCACGTATTTCCGAAGGTTCAAAGACCTGGAAAACCACGAGTGTCAACTCTACCCAAGCGGGATAAAAGAAGGGACAAACATCCTGGTATTTCATTTCAGGTTTGAGTCGCTCCTCGTAGTCTCCCTCGTCATCGCCCTCTAACGCCCAATCGTACTCATGACCATCACCAAACACATCGTGGATTTCATCCCAAGCGCTAAGATGTGTGATTAAGGGACGGGGTACAAAAGTGAATTCTGGACTTACTTAGCGTCAATACCAGCAAGCTCCGGTCGTGAGCCCATAGCTCTCCTCCGTTGGCGTTCCAACTTTTTTCTCTCCTTGCGTCTCTCCTCACGTTCTTGCTCGTCCATAGCAGCGCCTTCTTCTTCGTCCTCATAGTCAATGAAGTCATCCATATCTTCTTCATCTTCTCTACCACCCCCTGCCCGCTCGTCATCCCAGATACGTTGAATATCCTGGACTTGTGGCAGATCGTCGTCGTTATCGAGATCATCCTCAGAGGACTCGACTACTGGTTTCCGTCGCGAGGAGGACGCGACCGGGGGAGAACCACCTTCACGGCCACGGCGAAGACGTGTCAGACGATTTCTGAACGAGGTACCTGTATTTTCCTCCAGAAGCTCCAGATCATCTTCTTCCAACGCTTCTTCCTCGTCCTCTGTCCAGGAGTAAATATGACCGAGACATGACGTTGAAGAGGGAAGCTTACCGCGTTTGCGATGGCGTCTCTTCCGCCGTTTCCTTCTTCTACGTCGCTCCTCGTCCTCTTCCTCGTCCTCTTCCTCGTCCTCGTCGACAATGAATCCCTCTCTTATTCGCTTTTCCTCCTCCTCGTCATCGTCTGCTTCTTCTGAGCTATCGTCCGACACACCGTTGCCGTCTGCCATTGTCGCGTCCGCGTCGTCGTCCCCAAGTTGGGGATTCCCCATAATCTCGTCATCGTCAATGAGCCTATCAGAAGGAGCCACAGGGGACGACATGGTGGTCAGTGAACTAGCTTTGCGCAGAACAGCAACCTCGAGAGGCCCGGAAGTTGCCGACGGAGCCACAAATTCTGGCTCTTACTTTGGGCTTAGTAATGTGCCTGCTCAGATTCAGCTTACATAAGTACTTGGCATCTCCCACATACTCATACTCTTTCCTAAGTACAGAAAGAAACTTATCTTCATGATCATGGTAAATTTGGCAGCCTTTCCGGGAATGATCCTTGGGGTTCTATTTGCGCACCCATATGGCCAAGAGCGAAATGTTCTTGAGCGCGCGCCCACAGTATAAGTGGGACCAGTGGGAGGACACATCACGAAGTTGCTTCCCGCCAGGTTCACGATGCAAGGGGGCAGCCTTGCGTCAAATACCGTCGTCGGGAGTTGGCAACATGGGGCCGGGTTGTCGTGGAACGTCAAGGTAGAGACGTTGATGGCGTAATGCCATTGAAATCGGTGGACAAGAATTACAGGTCAATGCGAGGGGTTGTTCGGTGTTCTACTATCTCCCAGTGTTAGGGCTCGTTAAGGGGGAATATCGGGTCGTGCCACACACCGAGCGTAATCTCCGCAGGAAGATTCAAGACAAATGTTGGAGTCTTCCCTGACCAATCTAAATGAACGCGCGTTGCAAGACTACTGTTCGCTTAGATGGTACCTTCTGTAATCCAGCTTGGGATGCGAGCGTAACATGTGCATGTGCAGGGCGAGGATGCAGAGATTATTGTGTTCAAGATACCTAAGAAAGGGCAAAGTCTGTTAGCATTAACCATCAGCTACGTCCGTGTTTGTGAGGTTGATTGAGATCAACGGGGCAACGTGTCGAACTGCTCTCCAAGGTTGTTGACACTTTGAAAGGTCTCAAGTATTAGGCGTGAACGCGTGAACAAGTGAAATCATATCTTGAGTGGTTTGGTAACAAAATTTGTAAGTGAACCTGGAACTTCTATGGGACTGGATTCAAGTTTTCGATCACACCCGGGAGGCTCTGGAGCATCCCGTGAGCTTGGTCGATGAGGGGGGGGGCGCCGCCACACATCATCCCTGCCTCCTTCAAGCTCAATCCTCTCCACGTCATCCGCCTGGGCCTCCCCTAGAATGTCATCCGTTAACACAGTCGCCTCCGCTCTTGGTGGAAAAGTTTCGGCCGAATCCGGTATCGATCCCTTGCCATTGCCCGAACGTCACGGTCGTACAATTCCCGTATGCTGATGATGAACCGGGGCATCAAAGCACAGCAAAGCGAATAACCAAGGGCGTCCAGGAACATCATCAAATCGAGGACGGGTAGTTGGATCGCGTTGACAATATTGAAGAGCATATTCCTGGTGCAAGGGGAAAGTGGTTAAGGCGAAGGACGCACGTACAGAGCGGAACAAGAGAGACATACACAACGAAATAAACAGCTCCTTCCCTCACAAGTAGCTCCATGGTCCGGTTGGTATAGAAGCGCTTCGTTACTTTGTACATCTCAACCGACTGTCTCAAGGGTGGGATGACAGCGAGGATCAACAATGCACCCCCAAGCACAAATCGCGGAATTGCTCTGTATGTCGGCAAGGGTTCTGTCCTTGATGAGTAGCCGCAGGATTTGAAATTGAAGACCTGGTAGATTGTCACTGGAGAAAAGATAGAAGAGGTAGGTATTGCCTAAGACTGCGTGGGGACTCCCAATCGAGCCTGAACCATACCTGCGAGAGTCGTACCAGGGTAGGTGTAGACGGCGTCCCAAATGATAGTGATAATCATTTGCGACACATAAATGAACAGCAGGATACCTAAGATTATCCTGGATCGATTCCACATCGCAGAAACACGCAGAATCATCACTACTGTGATGTGCGTCAACGGAGGGGGACATAGATAGGGAGGACAACAACTCACTATCAGCAGCAGCAAGGAACACCATGTATCCCCAATCACCTATCCCAACGATCGCGATACCTGACATAACATCCAGACTTCATCCTGGAAATAAGAGTCGAACAAGGTCTGCTTACACCTACGGGACAGTTAACATTGACCTCTGACGATATAAGGTACCTACATCTATGAACATTAGTGACGGATTATATGTAAAGCAAAAAAAAACCTGATGTCAACAGTGCCTGGAAAAAGAGCACTACCAGCTGCAAATAGGTGGTCAGTCTTGACATGCAGAATGTGCACCCGAACGTGCCAAGTGCAAGTGTGCTTGACAATGGATTCCGAGTTAGCCGTATTCAAATATGCGTCAGTCGTAGACTTACACAGCCCAACAAAGACCGACGTAACGAACCTATCAGTAATGCTCAGTATGGAAGATATGTAACCATACCCCATGAGGCCATGGACATACGATAACGAACAACGTAGAGATCCACGTCCAGGGTCTGCACTGTAGTACTGTCATCGGCGGAACTTGATCAGTAATCGTGTCGTCCTTACCCAGACGGTGTCTATCTTTGAAACTCATCAGCCACCGGACGAGCGGAAGGCGGTGAAACGAAATACCTCTCTTGAGAGTGTGAGGACTGGAGTTTCAGTGACAAAACCACAACGGTGATTCAACACGAGAAGGATAGTGTGCACAAAGGTGAGGCCCACGGTAATCATATCCGACAACAGTGATTATTATGACTGTGTTGGTCTATAAGATTAGTCATTGACCGGGTTGCAGCGATCCCTGGCCGACGAACAGGAAAAAAAGGATTCGAATGGGAGGGGAGCATGGTTGGTCGAGGTCTGGCATTAAGAACCACTCGGGGCGGCCGCCGAGTCAGCAAAGCGGATCGAGCGCAGCCACCCATCAAGATTGACGAAGTTGCCCTCATCGGTTCCAACTCCGTCCTCCAAAGTCATTTCAAGTTGACGCTCGGCGGTACCCGGAGGGGTCCCCTGCACCGGCGGCGTGGCGCAGCGCAAACCTTAAATCTCGACGGTACAGCCGGGTTTCGGACGCAAAATCTTTGGTGGAGCTGTAGATCGAGCCCCGGGCCCGGTGATGATTCTGTACTCTTTCCCAATCTTTGGACGACTTCACCTGAGATTGGGACGACCCTTTCGAAGCGCTCCGAGTCGATGAATGCCTAGCAGACTGTGATTGCGAGGGATACATCTGGAGACTCAGGCTATCGGGACGTCGCGATCTCAGAGCATGCAGATAACCATCAGGGATCACTGTAAAGTACATTGATGGAAGTGAGAGCCTGAGAGCACACTCAGCATAGCTCATATGACTGCATAATCAATGAAGTTAGTCGCCGATTTACCATCAAAATATGAACAATCCTGACTTTCAGTCAACATCCCAGTGAGAGAGGATTGTGAGCTATTCGTTCAACCTAATTTCACGTAAGGTTCGGGATTCAGTTCACCAAAAGACGTACTCTATCTGCAGACTTACTGTCATTGATGATTTGAAACAAGTATGATCCTCTGATCAAATTCCTGGGTGAAGCGATCATTACGAGGTTCACGTACGAAAAACACACTATTACTAGGCTTCCTGAAAAACATATCAGAAGCATACACTTGTGAATTAACTGGTTACCTACTTACCACGACATCGCACAGCTCAGTGCTAGTTGCGGATTCACTAATCAGCGCCAACACTCTGTCATTAAGAATGAACGCTTGAACGCTTACCGCTACTTGAAGGCCTATCGGAGATATTCGTCCGCGGGAACTTGAAAGATACCAGGTGGACGACCCAGAGAGTCCCTTGCCGCCAAGGTGTGCCATGCGGCTATGCCCTCATGATGACTCCAGATACTGCTTCTTCCCTCTGTTGTGTTCAGCGTCAAGGGTGCATCAAGATCGGAGATGCCATCCAAGTTAATGTTATTTGTTGTTTCGGAAAAGGTTGGACAATTTTCGCAACTCCGTTTCACCCAGACCACCACCGTGACCGTAAAACTTCAGGAACAGGCACTACCACAAGTCGACCATGAACGACACCCAACGCACCGCTGAGGCAGAACACCTGGTTTTCATGCAACAAGCATTAAACGAAGCGCTATCGGATGACTGCATCCCCGTGCAAACCGCGTTTTGTGTCGGATGTGTTCTGGTAACGCGCGTACCAGGCATGGAACCAGTCTCTTTGGCCACGGGATACTCGAGAGAGCTCCCTGGCAACACACATGCGGAAGCGAATGCCTTGACAAATGCATTCAGTCTCTCTGAATCACACCTGGCAGTTCTCTTCCCGTTGGCATCTTCAACCCCATCCATCGAGGACGTTCTGCAGCACACCGACGTCTATACTACGCTCGAACCTTGCTCCGTTAGAGCATCAGGCCTTCCGCCGTGTGCAGATGCACTTATCAAAGCAGGAATCAGACGATGCATTATTGGGGTAGGCGAGCCAGATGACTTCGTGAAATGCGAGGGAGCACAAAGGTTAAAGGGTGCTGGCATTGATGTTGTTTGGCTGAGCAGCCTGGAGAAACAGTGTCTCGATGCTGCTCGAAAGGGGCACCACACGAAGGAGTAACGACCAAGATCTACCTATGCGCCTCAGAGAAGTGCGTTCTAATTATTTTTCCTTGTCCAAGCCTTCTCAGTGCGAGTATGACAGACAACGCTTCACCCTTCGTCGCCAAAACATCAATGATTCCTTACACGGAAGGTATCCATGATCGCCCGTGCGATCTCAATGGACATCGTGATAGCATCCAACTAGTTAACTATTTCGCGGGAAAATGGATGCGCGAGTAGACTCCGAATAGACAGAGTGAGCCCTTGTGAGGGCTGGGGACGACGACTTCTATTATTAATCCCCTGGTATGGTTCGAGCCTTTATACTACGCTATGGATTGCAAATATGCGACTCAGATGTATAAGCCTTGACCTTGACCATGCCGATGAGGCCGAGCTTGGATTGCTCGTGTTTATACTAATGGACGGTCGTCGTACTCCAACAGACTATAATACCAACCGTGACATCGTCCTAGATGTCCATATTGCCACCTAATTATCATGTCTGATGAGGTATATGGACACAGACCTGACTTGGTAAGAGACAGTTCGTTGATTACTTCACATTCCTCAAATACAAGTGGTTCCACGGGTATGGTGGGGTCAATCTGAAGGAGAACATTTAATATTTAAACAAGAGACAAGTGGTCACAACAAAGGTAGAAAGCTCGTTTTCCCGTCTATCGTTCATGCATGGAACAGCTAGGTGGAACTGATCTTGTCCGCTAGGCATGCCCGAGCTCGAACGTGGCGTGGTCAGACGATGAATGAAATGCCTGTAACGATGCTCAAGATGTCAGGAAGACGTAACATAAAGGTAGGTCAATCGCCTGGGCTTGTTTCTTGAATTCAGTGCCCATGGATCAGCCGATAGTATTGTCACAAGAATCTTCCCGGGGAAGGTGATCAATGCTCCTTAGGTATTAGGTGTCATGGGATGAATAGAGTAGGGTCTTTGCTCGAAGATTGGGCAACAAAGGAGCGAACGCGACCAAAAATGCGCGGCACTGATAGGCAAGGGTGACATGACGATATATAGATCAGTGAGCGCAAATCAACTTCCGTCGGCGGGTCAACCTGGCGCGGAGACGAATATCGACCACAAGATGTTTGTTGCCGCCTCTAAACTTGTGTTTGAAAACTAGCCCTCTAAGCACAGCCTTGATTCCCACGGTTACTCCTTCTCGACATGCGTATCGAAAAGTGTTATTTCTGCTCGACGAACGTCTATCCGGGCCACGGTAAGGAAATATCAGCAACACTTTAAAAAGTACCTGATTTGCGTCAGGAACGGCGTTTGTTCGCAACGATGCCAAAGTCTTTCGTTTTTGTACCTCCAAGTAAGCATGTTGCGCCTCAAGGTCGTCTGCATATTCATCTGGCCGTAGATGTCACAAAAACTTCAAGTCAGTTTTCACCACGCTTTTATCTTCTGTCCATCAATATATGAAGCGATTAGAATGAAACGCAATCCACGCAAGGTACGGTGGACAAAGGCTTTCCGCAAAGCAGCAGGCAAGGAGATGACCATTGTGAGTTTGACAAACGTAGTGTCCCTGTCCCTGTGTGTGCATCTTGGATGTTCTCAGGATGCTACAATCGATTTCGAGAAGCGCAGAAATGTCCCAGTGCGCTACGATCGCGAACTGGTGCAGACTACAATCAAGGCGATGAAACGTATCGGGGAGATCAAGCAACGCCGCGAACACGCGTTCTGGAAGCAAAGGTCGGTTTTAGCCGCTTGCTCGGCCATTCAATCACTAACGGCCACGGTCTCACAGAATGGCGGTTGCTCGGGAAAGGAAACGTGCACACCGCGTCAAAAGGTTGGCAGCCAAGTCGACGTCCGTCAAACTAGTGGAGCCAATGGCGGTGGAATTTACATCCACCGAGAAAGTGTTGGAAAAGATCAAAGTACCAAACAAGAATCGAAGTGCCCTCGTCATGGGAGGTGGCCAATCCATGGGTATGGATGTCGACTGACATTTACCTCTTTGTCCATGTATTGTTGTACAACTTGTACTAGAGCAAACAGGAATTTACTGTTCGTGTGCATTCAGACTCGGGTATGATAAACAGGGGCTATTCTCCATATTAGTATTAGCATGACCGACTTAGTGCACGTCTTGGGACTAACTGGCCATCCCAAGTCACTGAGCGGAGCATCCTCAGCCGCAGCGCTTCTAGGTTACCACTACCATTCTCTACTCGGGACATGTTCTCCTGCCTTGCTTGAACTCCACAATTACCATGTCTTCGTGGTACTCCTCGTGGTTCTCAGGTCTTCCTACCTTTGATTTCGCAGTACCATCCAACATTCAACGACGCTTCTTTTCCTTTCTCTTGAGGAGAACCCTTGGTCACTTTCTCAAGCCAGGCCAACTTGATCTTCATCAAATCGATTCTCAGCTCGGTTCTGGGATTGTCCAAGTGAAGGACTTGGAACTAGATGGACAGGCGAGTCCGCTGCTCCTGTTTTGCCGGTGGACCTGACAGCGTCTCTACAGGCGATCAACCAATTACTCGTAGGGCTTCCGCTTTCCTTGTATGACGGTTTCATATCCGGCGTCACCGCTCGCATTCCGTTTCCAAATCCTCTCTCCTCCAGTGTCGGTTTTCATGTCAATTCTCTCAACCTCACGTTTCAAATAACGCCAGAACAATCCATACCGCCTGTTTCCCCCCTTAGCTCAAACCTTGCCGATTCAGTGGTTTCTGTTGCTGAGACTTTCATCCACGACGAGCTCACACCTCGAGAGGGGGCCACTTTACGACAAACCCTTAGGCCCTCCGTAGACTCGTCACCTCTTGTAGATGAGACTGAGAACTTACCGGGAGGCTTCAACCCATTCGGGTATAATTTAAATGCTGAAGAAGCACACAAGGAGCCCCATGGAGACGACGATCCTGCAGGGGTATCAGTTTTTGCCACTCTTATTGAACGACTCCTTGCCAAATTCGAATTTTCAGCAGTGGAAACCAAGGTCACTGTCGTCTATCCCGAACGAGCTAGCTTTACGCTCTCAGTTTCGGAGATAACATACCACACGGTTCCGAGTCCCCCTTCGGAAACAAATAGTGGACCTCAGTTGGCATCCGGAGGAAATAACCGTCGTGGACAAATCCGCACCGTATCGATCTCTGGTTTGAAGGTGACTTCGCGAGATTTACGTGTCGTCGCTTCCTCTCCAACGGTTACAAGCACATTGTCCCCAGTTTCCTTTACCTCTTCCCGAAAGTCTTCGCCACTACCCTATATTCTATCGGTCAATCAATTATCGCGCAATTCATCATCGTCTTCTCTGGACGAAGATGCTCAGCTTATGATGTCACAGTCGATTGCCATGCTTCCTCCTAGCTCCCCGCATCTGTCGTCCGCTTCGAACAGCATGTATCAGAGCGCCGTTTCCACAGCACATGCACAATCCGCCAAAATGGATATTTCCACTACGCCATTTTCGGCTGCACAAATCACTGATAACATTGATAATGTCGGGCCAGCTTGTCCACACCCTCGGATATCAGTGCCACGTCAGGACTCTGTCGAAGATGTTCTACTTTCCTTTGGTTCACAGCCTATAGTATTTTCGCTCCAAACCCCTTCTCGTCGCATGCAGTCTTCTGCCGAGAAAGTCCCCCAAGCTGGTGACAATCACCCGGCCGACGCAAATGACTTCGTCCAGGATAAGCCTGAGCAAGAGACTCTCCAGTTATCTGTCATGGTCGGAACGCTTGCTTGCGCTTTTCGTTCTGATCATTTACGCGTGCTGCTGGACGTCGTGGATGCGTGTGTCCCTAAACCTCCTACGCTCTCACCTGTCTCACGCAAAGAGGCGTCGTCGGAACTCCCTCGTGCCGTGCTTTGCTTGGATGCGAATGTCACTATTCGCGGAATCGTGATACTTGCACTTCCGGAGCCAGCGACGGGGGAAATATGTCCTCTCGACGCTTTCTATGAACGACCCCTTGTACCACCAAGACTTCCCCGTACCTATCTGCGTTTGTTCCTCGATGCTGTTTCCCTATCCTTGGGGGTTTCTACACTCTCGGTATCTGGTACGCCACGAACTTCATCATCCGTGTTGGTGGACCAATCAATCTCTGCGAAACTGGCCATTTCGGACATTCAACTATTCGCACTCCACGCTGTTTCTTCCACGGACGATTCACAGGTTGCAGTACCAATACTGATAACCGATCCTTACTTGCCCACGTTGCGTGTTGCTCGTCACTATCGTCCTTCGCTCGCCTCGGAGAGACCAGAGGACATCAGCCTTCCGGACTTTGAGGTAGTTGACTGGACACATGCTAAGCTGAAGAGAGGTTCAGCGAAGCTGTCAACATGGCGTTTGAGAAATCGAGCGGTGTCCGGAAAGGCAGACAAGTTACACACTCCATTTCGGGGGCCCTGCGATCTACCCGGTTCTCCGCATTCTTACATGCCCAGCCCCGTATCTGAATTGGATGATAAAATGGCAGTGCCTCCTGCCGTCGAAGCTTCTGGTCGGCTGACGCTGCCCTTCACGTCCAAGGAAAATCCACCCGCTGTGGATGTCAGGATAGCGCCGCTTCACCTGTTCTTCGATCTTGGCATGATTTTCAAGGATAACTTATTTATGCACTTCGTTGAGGACATCGCGTCGGCCGCAATCTTCACGCCAAGGAAGGCAACAGACGTAGCAGGGGATCAGAATTTATGTCTCGGAGAATTGAGCGAGGATGACGTGGATGTGGAGAGGGATGTTCAAATTCAACAAACATCCCCTCGTGCGAGAGAGAGAGAAGAAGAGAGAAAACGACTCGAGGCACTTATTTTGGAAGACCTCAACCTCGGCATGAACTACCAGCTCACAGGGACTTCAAAGCCGAAATATTCTCGACAACGGCCAGCTTTACTCAAACGGAAGGTTGGTACATTGGTTTATTTTTTGCTCTTTTTACTCAAGACATTTTAGAACACAGTTCCAAGTGAACCTGGTTTCAGTCTCCACCTGACCTGCCCAATGATTCGAGTGGAAGTACGCTGTCCCCCTCCCCCTCCCCACCCACAGCGGTCTGGCTGTTTGCTGTTTGACCTCCGTGGTTTGATAATTTCAAACGACCCTCCCTCCACCAAATCATCTCTCAGGTTTTCAGAGAGGGCGAAATCATCAGTGCCACGCTCGACCGACAACATTTCGAATGTAATCCTGAACGTATGCTTGCAGGAGATACTCGCTGCTTACTCCTCAGTTGATGATAACATGGCCCACGCCATTCTGACACTTGGTTTCCTACCAAATAAGGAGGTTGGGCTTGACACGAGCGCGCTTTTGGCCACAGAAACCGAACCAGACATATTACCGCTTTCTGTCATGCTTGGTAGACCCAACATTGCGAAGAAATCATCAAGCAATTCTTCGAACAGGTTGTCAATGACGGTTGACATTCCTTTGGTGAACCTTGTCATGGATAAAATTGTATTCGACGGACTCCAGTGTTGGGCAGATGACGTGGCTCAACTGATTGGACGGAGCTTTACAAACCCAAACAGCGCAACAGAGAGTCGCAATCCAAGCTTAATCGGGAGCCGCTACTTCACCCAGTCGCGGCGCAGTGGAACTCATAGTATGGATGAGGGAGTCGTGGAAAAATCTGATCGCCAAAACACCGGGGAAATCGTGGTCAAGGTCAGCGTCACGGAAGGCAAGTCATTTCTTCGCAGAGAAGAAAACACTCACATCATTTTCATCAGTTTTACTCAGGTTTATGGTTCCTCGCAATGGTGAATCTCGTCACGCCCGACCGTTCGACGTATCTGCTTTAGATGTGGACGCACTGATTGAGTTGAAACCGGAAGGCAAGGTGTGTAGGATATCATGGTATTGTGATTATTCTGACGCTGCTGGGTGGATTAGGACGAGAGTGTGATCACTGCTTGCATCATGGATCTCCGCGTTGCGGACACATCCAGTGAAGGAGACTATGTACTCCTAGTCCAGAGCCCGACCCGAAGTTTTGTGAGTTCTTTTTTTTTCTTTTTTTTTGGGGGGGGAAGTTGGTTTTGCAGATACTGAGGTACATTCCACAGTCGTCAGCACCCAGACCCTCGGTGAAGTCCAGGATAACGTCGCTCGTAGTCCCAGAGACAACTGCCAAAGAGTCACGGATCAAGCTGTCTCTTTGGGGTTTCACAGTGCATCCACCACATGATGGTAGCTTTGCAAATGACCTAGCTGTATTTGCCAAGGCACCCCCGGGGGTGCGTATTTTGAACCCCTCCATTCACTCTAATTAATCCAGCACCCCAGGTATTTGAGTCCGTCGTACCATCTGAGTGTACTCGGCTCACAGTGGGCGTCGTCGATGTATCGATTCATTTGCGTGCCCTTGGGTATCCCGGAGCTGCTGCGCTGCACCTCGGTGAAGCTGAATTTTCGACAGAATTGGTGGGGAACTCATCTCAGTCCGCATTCAAATTGAGGGTTTCGTCATCGCACTTTTTTTTGGTGGATTCGATCCAGGACACATTTGAATCGACTGGGACCACTCAAAGCCCTCTTGGCCATGGTATTGACTTTTGGAAGGTCAGTTGCAAGCTTTTCGGCGTTGGCTTGTCTGCTAAAACGTTGGTTCAGAACTCCGGTTATGCATTGATTGCGGAAATTTCTCATTCTGAGCTCGCCTTTCGGGCAGACAATATCGTTGTACCGCCAAACATCAGCGTTCGTATATATTTCGAGCCGCGGAGATGTTCTTAATCACACATCCTTAGGTTGTCATCGAACGGATTGGCCTCCAAATACACCTTTGCGCAGACACCATCAGTGCTCTCATAAATTTGATAACCAACATGACGGGGACCTCGGGGGATGACGGTCACGATCGGTACGTCGATTTCAAATAACAAGTATTGAACTAAAATCCATCCAAGCCCTCCTCGCTTAACTTCAAGAACGCCGAACACCATCACTGGTGACCGTAAACATGATATGACTGGTATCGGCACTTCGTTCAAACCGTCACCGCGTATCTAAATTCCAGCGTATAGCTTCTTTGGATGAACATGCCTTCAGGCTCATCCCCGAAGTTGGGAATACAGCGGACATGATATCTGATGACTTGCCCGTTAACCAGGATTACTTGGATGTGTCTTTCGGCACTGCTGCAGGCCTCCGAGAACTCAGGGATGACGACCTTGAAGATTTTGACATGGAAGAACAGACCGGTCGCAACTCTCCTGTGATAGGTCAACTCGGTATCGTATCGAATGTTGGTGGCGAAACAGTCCGCATCCTGAAACCTTTCTCTTTCGTTGAACATTATTTCGACACGATTTCTCCTGGTACAGCCCGGGACTCAGACAGGTAAGTGATTGGTGGTGATGTGTACATCAACTGACTTCCACGTAGCCGTAGCGATACTTCTCTACGCATTCGGGTCCACGACTCCGATATAGTGCTCTTCTTACATGACGGGTTCGATTGGCCTCGCACACGCAAAATCATTGAGAAAGAGGTCAAGGAAATGCGCAAGAAGCTCGCACGTATACGACAACTAGTTGCAACTGGACAGACACAAGAGCCTTTAGACGAGGCGGCCAGCGCGACACTCTTCAATTCTTTCCATATTGGACTCGAACGTGACTTGGAAAGTATGGATCCAGATACACTCATTGCCGCAATTGATGAAGAACTTGATGATTCTGCCGAAACTGGGGCCGAAAGTTCTTGGCAGTCCCTCCATCCCGCTTCCCCTGGTCGACCGCACATTGTGTCGACGCGTGTGCATGGAAAGCGCCTAACCCGATCCAAAGGACCTTCGATTGAGATTCGATTGGAAGGCTTGAACGCAGAAATCGACAATTACCGCCCGGGCGAAACCTTGGTATCACGCACGCTGATCTTAGTCAGGGATCTTGAAATCCTTGATCATATCAAGACATCAACATGGAAGAAATTCCTCACTGATATGCGATCGGATTCGCGAGGAAATGTCAGGGAGACTGATTCCAATATGGCACGAGTGGAGTTGTTGAGTGTGCGTCCTTCTTCGTCGCATCCCGCAGAAGAAGCACGACTTCGCGTAAGCATTGAATCTTCGTCGAGGCCTTAATACATCGCCAACCTCATCCTTAGGCAAAAATCTTGCCTCTACGACTGTATGTTGATCAGGATGCCCTCGACTTCTTCAAGAAGTTCTTCGCCTTTCAAGATCCAGACAGCCCTTCAGCACCAGAGGACGGGGAAAAGAAAGAGGAGATTTACTTTCGTAAGCTGTTTCCTTACATTTGTATCATGCTCACTCACGAGTTGTGGACGCAGAACACGCAGAAGTTTTTCCTGTGGATATCAAGCTGGATTACAAACCTCGACGCGTCGACTACAGAGCATTGCGAGAGGGCAGAACGATAGAGTTGATGAACTTTTTCCATTTTGATGGAGCAGAGATGACACTAAGGCATCTGACTCTGCACGGTGTGCGTTCCCTGTTAAGTAAGCATGGTAACTGGCTGACGTGCTGCTAGATCACCGGATGGCCGCGTTTCTTCGACACCTTAAATGACCTCTGGACTCCAGATGTGAAGGCTACACAGCTGGTCGATGTCATATCTGGTGTAGCTCCGATTCGATCTGTTGTCAATGTCGGATCAGGAGTCGCAGACCTCGTCCTTCTTCCCATTGCGCAATACAAGAAGGACGGACGCATAGTCCGCGGGGTGCAAAAAGGTACCAAGGCCTTTGTCCAGTCCACCGCCATGGAAGCTATCAAACTCGGTGCTCGCCTGGCCACTGGTACGCAGGTAATCCTGGAACAAGCTGAGAATGTATTGGGTGGTCAGTTCAAAGACTCCGTCACCGCTGAGGCTCTTCAAATCCCATACGAGAACGAGTATGCAGAAGGCTCAGATGAAGACCTGATTAGTCGCTACGCCGCTCAACCCGCTGGCCTCAAAGAAGGAGTACAGTCAGCTTACCGTAGTTTGCAGAGAAATCTGCTCTCCGCTGCTCAGACTATACTTGCGGTACCCATGGAAGTATACGAGAGATCTGGCGACGAGGTGAGTGGAAAGTGGGCTAGAGATCCAGACTGGCATCAATCTAATCATTTTCACGCGCAGGGAGCGGTCAGAGCCGTTGTACGTGCAGTTCCAATTGCCGTTTTGAAACCCATGATTGGTGCCTCTGAGGCAGTCGGCAAGACCCTTATGGGACTTCATAATACCCTAGACCCCAACATCCGACTCGAGAATGAGGCCAAGTACAAACACCGCTAATTCCTGATACTTACAACTTGAACATTGTACTATCTAGCATCAGTTCATTGTGTACATTAAACATTATCCCTTGTATGCTGGTTTTTGTTAAGGAAAATAGACTCAGCACTTGCTTTGCATCACTCTGTTATGGTCAACAACTCTGATGACATTTCTGATACCAAGATTACATGCAGATCCATAAAGCCAAGTGAATATCTCAGTGCCTTGGTGTAATAACTACATATCCATCATCAAGTGGGCTTGTAATGTAAGCCTCTGACAATAGTGTCTGGACAGCAACACTGATGTGATACTTGACTTTCAGCATCTTCAATGTGCAGTTGGAGAGAAACCCACCTGAATTGCATTTCTGTGCATCCACATGATTCTTGGATTGCTTGTGCCAACTCTGCAATCAAAACATGATGATTTCTGTGGTGGCACATATACTTCATGATAGCCCTTTCAAGTGGTTTGAGAGTAGCATATGGGTGATGTTTATGTGGTGAAAATGTGTTAGAAAGGAGTGGTTGTGAAGCTGAAATGGCACAGGTGACATGGTGCTGGATGGTGGCATCATTATCACTTTGATAGGTTTCACCATCATCCACAGCCATGTTCTCCATCATGATATCCTCACTGGACCCAAAGTCCCTGTCTGAGTCATAGGTCTGATCAAAGTATATAAGCAGCCTTCTTTCACTACAAACAACTAGCCCACCTGACTAGCCTGAGCTTGCTGAGAGAGCATGTTGCTGTAAATCACATTCAAAATGTGATACATGACTTGATGATAGCCATGGACTGGATTAATAGAGTTGACCTGCATCATAGGCCTCCACTTCATTGGATTTTTCCTCTTCAGACTACCTATGATCTCAACATAGGTATGCTCACTTCAGAAATTTAAGAATATTGAGATACATGAGATATAATAGTGGACTTACAAGGACTTGCATTGAGAAATTTCCTCCTCTTCTGCCTCTGGAGGCAATCCATGCCTTAAGCTGGTATAGTCTTTATCAAGACATATCCTGCCTGTTCCATCTTCAAGAGTGTAAGATGCTTTTGCTGGATTTATCTTTACACTTGTGACATGGGCAACAAATGCAACCTGGGCAATACAGTTCAAATGTGCTATCAGTCTTCAGCACCCTTATGTACTCACAGTAGCAGAGGTTTTCCCTTCGGTGATCAATGAATTATCTTCAGAGGACTCTGCTTGAAGTACTTGGAAGATTGTCACAGGACGAAGCATGTCTCCCCAAGGATGATTTGTGTGAACTATATCCATAGCATTAGGTTCATCATCTGGTTGTTGATCAAACATCAGAGTCAGTCGAATGTTGAGTGAGCTGACTCGGTGGATGCCAGTGGATGAACAGCAGGATCCTTTACATTACGTAATCCGAATTCACTTGTTTTACGAGACTTACAGACCAAGACACCATACAAGAGAATACAATACAGGACTCCGTATGTGTACCTCACTCAATGAGTGCGAAATGAGATTCATCAGCAGTAGAATACACAATCCCATCATCCGTCAATTTGTCGAGGGCATCACTAGATGGTCGGGTTAAGCATGGGTGACATTGTAGCATGACCACATACCTTATTGTCACAGCATTTCCTCCCACCGCGCGGGCGATAGCACCGACATGAATGCCTTCTGCACTACTCGGTTGAGATTGAATGAAGGAAATTATAGCGCGATGCAATTGTGGCAAGTGTGAAAACTGGTCGCTAGAGGCGGCTGTTGGTTGAGCTGAATACGCAGTGCTCGGACCAGCCCCGTTCTGCCGGGGTGTTGCTTCTTGTCCGGGCCTTGGTGGCTGTGGCGAGTTGAGGTTGAGCTGATTGGAAAAGCATCGAACTTACTGGACCGCGTTCCCATATCATAGTAACAGTCATAGCCTCTAGAAGGTGAAAGTAAATCTCGGCGGGTGAAGCAATCCGCCGTATGAGATTGGTGTTGATGTATTTTTTGTTCCCGAACGTCTTCAGACTCCCCAGAACCCGCACATATGCACCCTCGCTATAAGGGTTGACAATGAGTCGTAAAGGGGACAACAGGGAGTGAACTCACACAATGCCATTCTTCTCTGATTCATCCTCCATAGAGGAATCGGTCCAGTGGCGAGCCTCGATTCGACCGGAGCCATCATCGAGCATATATTGACTGTTCGTCGCCTGTGCTTGTACTGAGACAATATACGCGACAATGGTGACCTGGAGATGTAATCAATACGTTGCACATCCATGTATGATGACTTTTTACTTGTCCAATCTCTTGGTCATCAAGGACCCAGTCAGCGTCCGTGTGTGCTTGGCTGGCTTGAATGAGTTGATGGATTGTCATAGGGCGCAGTGAATGCGCAGTTTCACTTTTCTGGATTTCGAGATCAATGAACATAACCCATGAGGGCAAAAAAGACCAACATACACGAGCGAATCCTCCTGGGCTACCACCGGTGCTGCCGTACGGTGAAGCCGTAGTCATGTAGCCACCGCCTGCTGCTCCGCCATAGTAGTTATTGTCGTTGTCTGCATTATTTGAGTAAGTACCAAATCGAATTTTGGTTTCTGCGCTGACCCACATTGGCTCATTGCAGTGTACGATGATGGTGGAAGGTTATGTTCATTGGTCACCCGAGACGCGTTATGACGCGAAAAGTCACAGCGTCACATCACGTCACGCAGAGCATTGCTTCGTGGTGTATGTAACTACAGATTCGATGAGGTATATGTTGCGTCTATACAAGATTGAGTGGGGCTGATAGTGCATGCAGTGATATATCGACGGTTTTATGATTGCCCATGCGCAGCGTTAAGCTTTGCCATTCCCTTCCCAACCCCTTCAAGCACCTTCTTCCGTGAGTCAGTCACGCTCTTGGCAATATTCAAAACAAAGTCATGGGTGATCTGTAGTTCCGTGGGGGTCGTTAAAAACCAGAATGTCTCTCTCGAAAAAAGGTTGGAGGTACCTGTTTGATAGTCACAGCTGTGCAGGCTTGCACAAATGCTCGACGTTGGTCCACAGAACCCTCGACCTCTCCAACTTTGATTAACGCCGCTGACATTTCCTTCAACACGCAACTGGCTCTCAACCGAACGTCCTTGAATTGCGAGACAAGCTGCCGCGCAGTCGCTCATTAGTAGACGCAGTCAACGGACTTTGAATGCTACAACTCACGTTACCAAGCTTGTGAATTTTGATGACGGCGGGAGATTTGAAACGCATTGTCTCGATTGTGAAGAGAATAAAGGCCTAAAAAGCAGATACATTAGCAGATACATGGACGGTAGCTAAGCTGATGCTTACCTCCTGTGTGATTGTGGCAACATGCAACAACTCCGATATTGAGCATTTCGACTCTAGTAAATGCCTGAAACGAGAAAGCATGGTATCAAAGAATACAATGAGTAGGCCTGGCGCTTCCTTGATAGGAGGTACCTCCTCATCCTTCTTGGGGTGACCGTTCGCATCACCATTATTGGCTTGGAGGTCAACGCCACGCAACGGGAACCCGGTCTTCAGTTCCGTTTGTCTGGAGGCCTCCGCCAAGACTACCGCAGGTGGGGGTCGAACATAGTTGTGATGAGGTTCAAGCCAGTCACCAAGGGTGGTGGCCCAGTCGAGCAATTGGGTCTCGTCAGAGGTCAGCTGAAGACAATATTAACAATGACATTAGGACCTGAGCTAAAGCACTGTTACCTCCGCGACTTCTCCTGCTTTCCTCAAGGCGAGTCGCTCTCGCAGGGGTAACTGTACCTCTGCATCCGAGCTCTTCTTCGGCCGATCACCGACAAGCAACTTCTGTTCAACAATATCATCCAGATCACTAGCGTGCTGGAATGCACGGATATAGAGCTTCAAAAAACACCACAACCACCCTTGCTGAAAGAGATGATACTTCGATATTCGGCAACCAAACAACTATTGTAATACTCACGCCAGTTGATGACCCAAAAAGCAAACTCTGCTCATTAAAAGTTGGTTTACATTGGGGTTGATAGCTGGGAATGATGACGAAATCGCGATTGTCGTGGTGAGCTGTGATGCCAATTTGTTAGATCGATCATGAAAAATTTAGGGAGCGCAGGTACCGCGGTCAAACATGAATTTGAGTTCGATCAGTTCCATGTCTATGATATCGGTGTTCAATGGTTCATGCGTGAGACGCATGCGGACATGTTCCAATTTAACGACGTCCCTCTGGAGGGAGTTCTCCAGTCTGTTCTCGAAATCGATGAAATCCGGAATTTGAGTGTATTTCTCCGCAGTGAACGCACGAACAATGAAGTCCGAGGTCTAGACTGACTTAGTATAACGCGATACCACGTGACGGGGAAACGAACCTCCTGAGAGCTCGCCAGGTATATCTGACTCGACTCTAAGCACTCCGAAGGGTACGTAAGGTCCCCAGTGGCAGCAAGCGAAAACGTGAAAGCGCGAGTGAGAATAAGATGGGACAAAGTGTCGTTCTGAACTTGCTTAACGTTCATCTGCCGGTAATGCTCCAGGGCGAGTGATGGCGCACCTTTTTCAAAGAGTTAGCAAGCCAACAATCACAGGCCAAACAACGCACCCAAAATGCGGTATATCCGAACAAGCATAATGCGCATCTGAAATGACATACGACTCTTAGTCAAACCATATTCTAAGGCTGTAGCCGCCTGGGAGAGGGCCTCTTCCGAACGGTTGAGTACCCAGACCATCACAAGAGCATTTGCAGCCAGAAGCACCAGGTCATCGGCAGGCTGTAGCTCGGTGACGGGGAGGTCTCCTCCGAGTGCGAGGCCATCCAGGTATTCTTCGAGATACTTCAGCCCGCGAGCGGTCTCAGATTCAACTGTGATTTCCGCATCTACGAGCATGTAGCGCTCGAGCTTCCGTACGTTAATCAGTCTTTGAAGGTCACCCACGGACGCCTGAGTTAGGGCTAGGAATTGAAAAAAGAACTCGTCACCGCATGATTGCGGATGGTGCTTACGAAGGACGGTTGGTGGTGTGCAAGGAATGCTTTCCACCGGCCAAGCGATGTAGTCTCCAAATCAAGAAAGCTGATCAAGTCCTCGAAGCAACATGCTTTGTCACCAAACTGAGTGAAGTAGTTTTCCATCAAGCCAACAACCACCGTGTCATCTGGAGTCAAATTTCAGCGTCTGCAAAGTCAGTAAGTCCTGTATATCGGAAAACTAACCAGAAAATGCAAATTTATGGGCACGATGTTCTAATTCAAGCAGAGCTAGAGGAGCACCCCGGTTTTTTGTGCCATCCTTCTCTGCAACCTCTGCAAGGAATGCACGAGTCTTGGAAACATTTTCTAGACATTCATTTTTGCTCTCTTCCGTGATTTCCCCTTCTCGCTGAGACGAGATTGGGGCAAAAGTCGAGTCGAGAACGGACAAAAATTCTAGCCAGTTACGATCTCTAAAGAAATGGTTAACTTTGAAACGACACAAGTATGGGGTTAGACAAACCCATTTGAGATTTTTTGTTGTGCACGCTGTCCTTCTTCCCCGAAAAGACCTCTGCCTTGCCAGATCTCCCGACGAGTCTGATCGCATGCGAGACTAGTTGAGCAGATGGTCTTCCCAATATCACTTTCTAGTAGTGTGTTTGCTTCGTCGTACAACTCTAACTCCTTCAGGATGCTGATGTGCATGTGAAAGCGATCCGCAGTCAAGTAGGATGGGGTCGGCGATGAGGTGACCAGCCTATGAGCAAGCTTAAAGAGCAGTGTCTTCATGCCTGGAGTTGTTGACGGATCACTAGCCTGGGAATGGGTGATGTGAGCTTGTGACTGGTTGTACGGACAAGACGGACCTGAAGGATCGCCCCCATTACGCTCCAATACAAGTACCGGTCCTCTTGGAATTGTTTGTGCATTCTTGTAGAGACCTATGAAGACGTACGCGCAGATGTGTAGTCAATATGGACAAGTTTCGAGAGATATACCTGTTGAGCAGACTTCCAGTTCGCGGTGCGCACGTGTGCAAAGAAAGTCTGAGCGCCGTACTCTTCGTTAAGAGGTTGTTGCTTGTAGGCTTCCTCAAACATGTTGACCATATCGGTGACTAGGAAGGGTGATGTAGGACCCTGAAACCGGCAAGGGATCAAGGACTTACTCCTTCCGAGACCTTTCAAGACGTGCATCATGGCAGAAATGGTCGCGTCATCCAGGGATTTGGCAGCGAGTACCTCATCGCACAATGCGAGAGATTCTTCTACCTTTTGGGAGCGCACAAGTGCAAGTGCCTTGAGAGACTAAGTATGAAGGCATGTAAGTTGAATGTTGTCACAGAGCTGAATACGATGTACCTTGACTAGCAAGTTGTTGGGATACTTCTTGAGCAGTTTGTTGCACGAAACGATTGCCGATTTGTTCGAGCCGGTGTCGAGAGCCTCTGCGATCGAAGTAGTTGACTAGTTAGCAGTGGAGTTTACCAAAGAAAGGCGAAGCTTGAAACCGACCATAGATGGGACGAATCTGGCGTTCGAGGGTCACTGCGGCAGACATTTCGTGTGGAAGAGAAGGGGGGCTGAGAGGGCAGAGGAGTTTTATTTGCGAGGCCACACGAATTTTTAACAGCAAAGTCCTCGACTAACCGAGTTCCGTTACACGGCATTTTTCGGCGGTGATTGACGGACGTGTTTTTCGGGATTGCGGCGTTGACCGTTGAATAATAACACACGCGTTCACGCTGCTCATGTCGCCTCAAGTGTTACTTTCACGGTTGGCCATCTCGTCTTTACGGAATTCGATCCAACTCACTGACTCTTTGACAGTGGAATTGACCCCCTGCTGGGTGTGTTCACAGGGTGTTTGGCTTACTACCTCTACGAAACGAATCCTCGCACTGCGCTGCCTCCCGATCAACGACTGGGTGCTCTTCTCCAATGGAAGTGGGCCAAGCGGCAACGGGAAACACAAGGTGATACGGAGAAGTAAAAGAAACTTCCGGGTCGTTTGAATCTCGTGGAGAAGGGGCTGGATAACGGTGCACTAGAGGATATGCGAGATAGATACTTGCCCAATTAAGAAAGACGAGACAGTGGTCCGTGCGCGATTGCGAAAGGTATATAAGGGGTGCGCAGACAAGTGAAATCTTCATACTTACCTTGATGGCGTATGCCCCTTCAGCTACCTGGGCGTGCGGGCCGTTGGGACCTTCCATAGCACGGCGACCCTGTCCACACAGAGGGTAACTGTGGCTTGTATGGGCTTCGGCTCATGCACTGTCTCAATATTTCCCTGTCCTGCCACGGCCACTCTGGCTGGGCAGGCCATATTTTTTTTCGCTCCTTCGTTCTAACCCTAACCCTATGCATGGATATACTGAATAAGTAGAGTTTACATTGATTACTTCAACAATATTGTTCGTAGTGCTTCCATCACCGCATGAAAGGTCTGCTGTTCCCGCTCGCCAGGTTCTCCCTCTTCACGTTCCTTTGATCCGCAAAGTGCAATCCCCACAACAACACTGCGAGGTTCACCTCCAATTGTTAACCAGAGTAGAGTTGCAATCTGTGCTGCATAAAGCGAGTAGAGTGTTTGCATGTGTGCTGATGGTGCACTTCCAAAGATTGGTGTGAGTTGTATGGCCGGAGGGGGGGAAGGGAGAGGTTCTAGTAGATTGGAAATATCGACTGAAGTGTGTGCATGCAGATCTGCCGTCGATGGGATGGAAGCTTGGATCTGAGTAGCGGTTAGCGGCGGACCTTTGAGAGGATGATACGAGCACACCAAATTGCCTACTTTGCCCATCTGGGTGACAAGCACAAGGATCCGATCCGCAAATGGTTGGACGATGAGTTCTGTCCGCAGATCACCTACAAGTACAGATGTTTGGAGAAACTTGGACATGGCGTTGGTACTCCTTGTGGTGGCAAGAGACAACGACGAGCAGAATCATGTGACCCCATAATTGCGCGACTTGCTCGTTAGCCGAGTGTTAATGTGACACGGATGTCAACTTCGGAGAAAAGAAAGACCAATGACGATGGCAGATGGAGAGCAAATTGTTGGGACTTGCATCCTCTCGTGGAGGACCTTCGCAGGTATATCAATGTTTTCGCCCGCATGTTTCCCTACTGACCCTTCATCGCAGACCCGTCGCTTGGTCTAGCTCATCTACTATATTCACCGCACATCCAACACAGCCCGTCATCATCGGTCGTCTCTTCCCATCCTCAAAGCAATTCTTGGTGGTCTCCCCAGATCCAATTCTCCGTTCACTCGCTTCCTATGGACCCCCGACCGTCATCAGTGTGTCCCCGAATGACAACTGGCTGTTTGCGTTTTTCCCTAGCCACGAAAGTGACGGTATCGCTTGCCTCTGGAATCGTGGCTCTTGTGTAGATGCTTGGATAGTCAAAGAATTCTGGACATTCAGCCGTGGCGCTGGTGTCATAACGTGCGCTTGGGCTGGCACTGAACGTGAGGTCCGTCGTCTCATATTTCGAGTCCAGACGAGCGCCGTCATTTATTTGGAATAGTGGTCAACCTCTGCAGATGGTTCTTCGTTTCGTCTCCCATTTCGGGGTCCACTTACACCGGTGTCGAATCCAACTCTCCTACTCGTGACGCAGGCACACCAACTTCATGTTTGCTACCTCTGTACCTATGTCCCCCCTTTCAAAACGTTGCTCTGTTCTCTGACTCACCCTCATTCCACTGCCGAGGATCAGTTACCCGGTACGATGCACGACACCCTGGCTGGTCCCAAGACCTCAAGATTATGCATCTATGCTGCTATTGGATTTA
Source organism: Imleria badia (assembly GCA_015039435.1). NCBI lineage: Eukaryota > Fungi > Basidiomycota > Agaricomycetes > Boletales > Boletaceae > Imleria > Imleria badia. The sequence goes on along the minus strand of MU130751.1, from coordinate 625,355 downwards.
TTTACGGCGGTATAAGTTTTTTCTTGTCGATTTCTTCGTCATGCTGTCTGACACTGCTGTTGCATCAGAGTCCTCCATTCTGGTCGCCATGAGGTCTAGGAGGTATCCTACCTCTGATAGCTTGAAACCGGCTGCATATAACGATCTCGACCTTGGTATCTCATTGGATATTCCACAGTCGCAGGATCCATCTCCAGAGGAACATGTTCCATCATTAGAATGGGGCGCACTAGCGGAAGAACAGACAATCGAGCTGTGTGAAGTAAAACTCCGTTTCGATGGAACGCTTATGAGTATGATCTCGATTATTGTCGCTTGCGAACTACTCAAGCATGGATTCTGAATGCCAGGTCTGATCAGTCAACCACTACCACCTCTTCATCATCCCTTTCCCTGCATGAGTGGCCTCACGTTCGTCTGCTCGCCACCTCCCAAACCTGATCCCTCAGCTTCACCGAGAACCTCACCTAAGAGGGAAAAGCAACCTCTACGTCCGGCGGAACACCCACCAACGTTCTTGGTAGCATCTTTCTTGGACTTTGAAGAATGTAGGCAATTCCATGTGGGCTTTGAAGGTCCGCTGACATCAATCGTCAACATCCTATCCTTTCTGCCGTGTAGACAGCACAATACCCAAATCGACTGTTGTGGCGTATACTCTCGGCCGCGCGCAGTCGTCAACCGCACCGACGAAGACAGCTTGGGTAATACTCATCAAGGTATTTTGATGGTGAACACTAACCCGCTTAACCAGACTATCCACCAGGTCGGAGAACGCTCATTTTTCCCACATGTTTTGGCGCTCTCGTGTCCAGCATGGGTCTCCATTAATCCCCGGAAGAGGGGTCTGATAGCCTTGCTGGCGGGTTCAGGTGGTCATATGTCCCGACGAAAACTGAATGCGATGGAAGTGGTAGTTGGTAACATTGTCGTTCTGCGAGTGTGAGTTGCCGTGATGTATACCCTCGAATCACTGATGTGTTGATATCGTTCTTGCAGACCTGACCTTGCTGATGACCCTGAATGGGAACAGTTACCGATCATGGCACCAATAGGTAGGGCAGGAATGGATTGTAAGTCCCTCCATGCCAGCAAGTACTCCACACACTTAAATTTGTGTATTCCAGGGCCTGTGAACATGGTAACGTCAAAAAATCAAGCACTTTTGTGCACAATAGCTTTGTGTAGAATGTCAATCCATTCTCTACCCAAGCAACTCACGAAAATATCAGGATCAGGGGGTACATACATCGTACCTCTTTCGTGACATTTTAACCTCATGATTCTTAGATTATGTTCCGAGAAACATCTCATCTCTTTCCGCAGCCCTTGTTACCTCTCTCCAATCGCGTAGATCGATAGCGGATATTGCTCATGTCCTTGCTGTACCTGCGGTGTCGATGGATACCATTGTGGATACCTTGAGGGGTGTGTGGTCAGCATTTGAGATAAATGTACGTGCTGGGCTAGCTGGCGCGTTTAGTATTGCGGATGTTCTGGGAGCGGCTGTCGAGCTTTATAGGTCAGTTGTTGCTCTATCTTCCTTGGCCGTTTGTCACCCCAATTCTCAGAACAAGAGCCCAACTTCTCGCAGATGACGACGAGAAAGATTTATTGTCGTTGCTTTGGAGGAACGCCCACGATATGTGTTCTATAATAGCCTGCCTTGCTGCATTCGACGATTGTAGGGAGCCTGAAGGATATGATCTTGGTAGGGCAATATTTTTCTCGTGATAGAAACGTTGTGATAACCATCTCTATCCAGAGGCTATCTGGCAGCTCGTTAGTCTTTCAGGGTGGGCGGTGAGCTTTTTAGCGAAGCTCGTGGAGGAATGTCTTTTCGCCGCGGATTTAGCCGACCTAACTGCAAGCACAAACGACTTGCAGCCAAAACTCGAACCTGTTGATGACACAAACATACTCTCCCTGGATGGTATGTTCCTCTATATGGTACACGTGCAATGGAGCGGCTGACCCTTTTTAGAGAGCAAACCACCCCTCTCTTCGCCTTTTGATTCACCTATCTTGCTCCACCTCACTCACCCATTTATCCTAACGAATCTTATTGCGGTGATAACGCATGTGAATCGGTTCTATCATTCACTTAGTGAACTCACACCCAAAGGAGAAAACTCTAAGATTGCCCGGGATATTCTCATGGATGTTATTGGTTGCTCTGGGCTCAATCTCAGGGGAATAGAAGACATCTTAAAAGGTGTAGTACCCGACGCGAGAAATATTCCTTGTAAGTCAACATATTTCCTTCCTATCCTCAGAAGGCACAATGGGATCTTCCACATTAATTCCGCGCAACAGTGGATGAAGCGAGGTTGTCTCTATCGAAATGCCACCCAGTTCCCGCTCAATACCCATTGCTACGAAAAGTGGTGCATGCGCTATATACATCTACTGCTATCGACAAACCACGTTTGTTTATCAAGGCTGCAGACCTCGTCGATGCATTCACAAGCTTGACAACTATTGAGCATTCCATTAAAGAGCAGGACAGGGATGTCGTTACAAAAGGTGTTTTGATACGGCATAACCCCAGTTTGCTATGCCTCCGGTGCGGGTATAGGTCAGGGGTAGGCGGGGAGGTGAGTGTTGCGGGACATGTCTCGTTGAGGTGGAGAACCTGGGAGAAAATGTGGGCGAGCCGTTGTGTTTGTGGAGGAGCTTGGGTCAATGGAAACATATAGGACATCCACTTTTGTGATCTAATTCATTTGTTCGTTCATCTGCGAGCCCTAACCGAGCAAAAACTCACGTCAAGTTGTGGTTGCATGCATGTCGCCGTCGGCCATACAGCCGTAGATTTCAACATCTCACCATCCATCTCCTTCAAGAAGGGACCTTTATTTCACTTGAAAGCGGAACCCTTGCATACTGACAACTTGCACATTCACAACTCCCAGTCCTCCACCCATTGATAAATAAACAAGCCTGAATTCTTATATGCGTACCAAACCCGCCTCCAGAGGCGTTACTTATCTAAAGATTGTAGACGAACCATGCGCTGCGATCCCCCAAACCCGCAGGTTCTTCTTCCCTTGTCATCTTGCCTCTCCTCTCAGCTTTCAAGCGGTTCTCCCGGGAAAGGTATATTAAGTTGACTGCTGAGAAGACTGCCATGCCGATGGACATTATAATGAACGTGATCGTCGCCTTAGTGTATTTCGGAGCCGGGGACAAGGAGCCAAGTAGCCAAGTAGCAAGAATACCACCCGCATTGGTCATGATGAAAGCAATCGCGACAGACGTCGCTCGCCTGACGTGCGGTGCGCTGTTGTTGGCCATCCAGGTCGACAGTGCAGGCGCAGCGCAGTAAGTCCCTGTGATCGAGAGGAAAAGGGATCCATAGCGGACATGTGATGCTTGACTCGCTACACGTATGTTAGGAACGTGGCCCTGCTAGATCAGCAAAGGCGTACCGTAAAACATGGAAAACCCTATCAGCCCCAGAATAGAAAAGAATATCGCTGTCAGCCCACGACAGCGGTAACGGTCTGACACGAAGGCAGAGATTATGGAGCCTAATTGCAGTGAGCAAGAGGAGCATCACAAGATAATCGTCCCGAGTTACGCACAGACAAAAGCAGTAGCGAACGGAGGAACACTCATGAGCTGAGCTCGGTTGCCCGCGTAACCAAGACCAGCTACGATGGTTGGTTCGAAACTATTCATCCAAATGAGTGTAAATTATCGAGGCCAGACGTATTGATGAACAAAGCTCACTAAGCCAAACCGTACAAAGTTGTGCCTGATGGGGTGGGGAATGAGCACGAGTTAGCTGGTAATGTTTGGACTTACCATTGAAAAACAGGACAATGGCAAGCAGCCAGACATGCGGTGATTTTGCTGATTCAGCGACCTCTATCCAGCTGAAGCCGTCTTTTTTATCATCTTGCGACACGGCGCCATCTTCTTTGAGCTTAGATATAACATATGACCGCTCATCTTCTGACAAGAAGTGTGCGCTTTCAGGTGAACGAGGAAGCAGGAAAAAAGAGACGATTCCGAAGACGAAAGTAAACATTCCTTCCTATCGTAATGGTGAGCAAAACCTCGAGAAGCGGTGCATTCCTGCCTACAATGATGAATATCCAAGCCCAGCCCGGCCGACCGCCCTTTCCATTGATCTCATTGATGGCTGCAGCGAGCAAACCAGAAAAGGCACCTGATAATGAAGCTGACGCGAAGAAGGTGGCCACTCTGCCGAGAAGGGTCGTCACAAGATATGCGGAGGTGATGTGAAACTTGCCTTATTTGCAACCTCTTGCGAGGATAAAAGAAAGATAGATAGAGAACAAGCCCTGGGAAAAGGCCACCTGGACTGATGATGAATGAAAGTCACTACCAGTCGGCGCTAACCAAACCTTCCATCAACCCCAAAAAGAATCGACAAGCAAGCAACCCGGAATAATTATGAACGACACCTTCCAGGGTGTCTGAGTGAATGTTGGATTCGGGTTGACAGCGACAATCTCACCTTGTAAGGTAGAAACAAGACCCCACATCGTGATCATGGCGGGAAGCATAAGATTGGGCCCGATACGCTGGAGAGTGACAACATGCAACAAATTGCACTCTCAACGGCAATGTGACTTACCTTCAAGAGCAAGTTTGAGGGGAACTCGGCAGCAATATATGGGCTGTGCGCCCTCAATGTCGTGCCAAGTGTGGTGAAAGAGTAGTCACTTACACATAAGTGACAGTCAAAGCCACGGAATACTGGACGACGATGAGCCGGAAGAAATGCGAATCAAGCAGCACATTCTGACGTACCTCGTAGTTAGACATTTTCAAGGACTTCTGCAACCCAGCTACTCGGGCGTTTGAGACGTTGCTCCTGTCCTACAGGTCCTCTGCAACGTAAGCAGTGAAGGCAGCGAATGTGAAGGCGAAACGTACCAGGAAAGAGAGTAGATAGAATATTGTACATAATGGAAGAACCCATCTGTCGAGCTTCCTCCAGACAGACCCCTCGAGGGCAACACGTTCCGCTTCTGAAAATTCGTCGTTCTTGAGTTGGTCGAATTCCTTGGACCTCTCTAGAGTGGGAGAGCCATCCGATGCCTTTGGTTCGCTCATCATGTGGTGGAGGGTGTCAGAAGAGTATACGATTCTGGCGTTTCATTTCTGATGCGGCACGAGGACTTTATAAAGTCGTGACAGCATGATGTAGCGACGCCCTGAGTGCCAGTGTACGGCAGCCGAGAATCTCATTATTCATATCAGTCAATTTACAAGTTACAGTCCACGCCAACACATACCCTGCGTATCCCATATAGCATTTCTGATCTCCCGAATTGCATTTGGTTACCATTTGACCTCGCTGAGATATACTAACACAGTGACCCTGGCAAGAGCCTGGACGGCTGGACCTCTCCTGGGGGGCTTTCCCTCGCTTCGGAGTGAAAGGCCTGGAAAGCAGTGCACTCTGCCGAGACATGGCAGAAGGAGACGGTTGTCACGAGGTATCACGAAGTAAGTCAACGCTGGCAGTGCGATTGATGCGGCACTGCCAACAGATGATCGAGCAGGATCGAGCGACACTCACAACATGCTCCCATCTCCACATTACTCGATCGTAGCGGCGCCAAGGCGCCAGTCCCCGACTCCAGACCAAGTAGATGCCTCACATCGATCTGATTCTCTTCGTGGACAAGAACTATCTGATTGTTGTGACTGAGAAGAAACCTGGCGCCCCCTCGCTACGGCACTTCGTGCCTGCGCTTGGTGGCGCCACCATACTGCATACCAGTATTATATGTACTACTAGTAGCAGGTGAAGGCACGACACTAGCGTAGTGGGGTAATGCATAGATATATGAAAGAAAGCGAGCAAAGAAATGAAGCTTACACTCGACTGGATAAAGTCGCGAGAAACACGGATCATTGGGTCGTGCCAAGGACCCAGCCGCTGAAACGCAGAAAGAGACGACTAGTGTTGCAAAGCGAAGAGAGAGAAAACGTTTTTCGGCGTTCTCCTGGTACAGTACTTCTTCAGCTCGAACAGCTGGTTCTGGGGTTCAACCAATATGGCAGGTTCCTTTCAGGTTACTGTAAGGAGGGGAATATATGCATGAAACTCGCGCCCGATAGTGTCAACAGACCCTTGCTTGAGATGGTGGCGCTAGGTGGATGTCATTGTTGGCAGACAAAGCCGGACGCAGTGATTTCCTTTGAAGAATTGGGTGTCTGTCGAAACTTCATGCCAGGGCACAACCCCGACGCGTTTCTGATGGAGTGGGCAAATCCGCAAAGCTGCACCGTCCGAGTCTGCGATCTGATTCTTTCGAGAGGACCAACTTGAAGCCCGACCGATAATGCACCAGGTTGTCAATGCACGGGGCAAACCTGAACTTTACAGTTTATAGTTCTTTACATAACACTTTTCTCACATGTGGTCGTGCTCACAAAACCCTCCACTATCGTGGGAGTCGGGGAATGCCGTAGTTCGTCAAGGACACCACGCACTAGCACGACACGACCTCAGGACCAAGTTTGGGTGCACACTTCACAATGTATCCCCTTGCCTGAACGTATGAAGCTTTGTCGAAGACGAACGACCCAAGCGTGCCCAAACCCATACTATCTCCCTCGTTCGTGCGTACCCAGCAAGCGCGAAGCCCCTCACTCTCACTCCCCCATCCCAGTGTGCATGGTGCATGGTACAGAGTCTGTTGGATTTCTACTGATCCATGCATGTCCAGCGCGCCCATCATCCACAGCGTATGCATTGCGCGCTACGGTGCCCGCTCACTCCACTTCTACAATCCTCCACTGTGCTTGAGCGCACGCCCTCATAACCTGTGATACATTGTGCCTTCAGGGAACCCACACTTTCCCACTCCTCCATCCTGCAGTGCAGGCGCAAACCTGGCCCCGCCACCCTGCCACCGCACCGTGTCACAACGTAGCTCCGCCTGTGCTGACATGGAAAGTAATGAAAGGCAACTGAAAGGTGCCAAAAGTGATACAAAAAGCACTTAAATGCAACGGGATAAATGTACTTGAAGAGAATTGTTGCGTATAATACAGTACATAGTTAATTGCAACCGACAGTCTAACTCAGTTTACGGTAGTCGGTTAGGTTCAGCCTCCGAGTTTGAGCAGGACACTCTCAACCTGCTTTCAAAACCCTCTTCAACAACTCCTTACCAGCATGCCAAAAGTAGTCCTTCCTCCCCTGCCCTTGTCTGGGCTTTTTGCCGTCTCAAAACCCTCGGGTCCAACTTCCATGTCCGTTCTTGAAGACATAAAGCAACTCGTCGGAAACTCGCGCCTCTTTGTGGACGCTCGCAAGCTGGAAAACCGGCCCGGAAAGGATGGCAGAAAGAGGAGAAAAGATGCCATCAAGATCGGCCAAGGTGGAACGCTGGATCCACTTGCTGATGGCGTACTAGGTAAAATCCATATCAGCTTTCATCGATTCACATCAGTGACTCCTCGACGACCCTAGTCGTTGGTGTTGGAAAAGGTACCAAACGGCTCTCTGACTTCCTGGATTGCGTAAAGGTATTTCACTCCTCGGATTACCCATCCTATTTCGAGTTTTCAGCCAGGACGTATAGGAGTACCGGACCACTGCCCTTCTGGGTTGCGAAACAGATAGTTATGATTGTCACGGGTCCCGTGTGCGCGACGCTCCATGGCGCCATGTTACCAAGGAGGCATTGGAAGCGATCCTCGACGAATTCAGAGGCGAGATATACCAAACACCGCCCATGTTTGTCTCTACTCCCAATTACTCGTTCTCATCTCTTAATCCTCGTTAGATTCTCCGCGCTCAAGATGGATGGCAAGCCATTGCACGAATATGCTCGCCAAGGCATACCATTGCCTCGGCCCATCGAAAAGAGGAAGGTTACTGTCCACTCCCTAGATCTTTTCGACTGGAAGGGGAGTCATCACGACTTTCGATGGCCGCAGCAGGAGTTCACCCAAGATCAGAAAGTCGCTCTCAAGACAGCCCTGAAATCTGTCGAGATCGATCCCGTCACACAAGACAAACTTGACGAATATTCTGAGCAGGTCCCGACGGCATTCGTTCTGAGCATGAAAGTCTCTGGAGGCACGTATGTCCGCTCTATTGTTCACGATCTCGGTCGCGCGCTTGGTTCCGCTGCGCACGTGGTTACTTTGACCCGGTCTCGGCAAGGAAGGTTCACCCTGGATCCCAGAACGGGGGAAGACAAGTCATGTGTGCCATGGGACGTTTTCGAGAAAGCATTAGAAGACGAGGGCGAGCGAGGTGAAGACGGCTGGAGGCCGTGGGAAAGAGAGATTCTTGATCGATTGGAGATTGTTGACGCACAGAAACAGTAAAATGCTCAACAATACGCGTCTACCACAGTGTACGTTGCGTCAGCTGTACCCAGGACAGACTCGTGCGATATCCTCGTTTCTCAGAAACGTCACGGTAGTCCGGGTTGCGGTCGCCGTTCGGCGGGCCGCGAGAATCCCAGCAGCTAGTGTATACCATATTCCATGGCCGTCCGGCACCCGCAAGCTTAGACAAGACCCCGGTGTCGCATTCCACACTCTCGCGATTGTATATGATAAAGTTTCAACTCGGATCGACATGTCGCACAGGCGCGCAAATTCCAGTACATGCACAGGCATGCATTCATTGCGTAGAACTCCCAAGACGGCAGCGGTCATTGTCCAAGCTCTATGATACTGCACATGCCGTTGGAATGAAACGCAGAGGATCCATCTTGTCTTGCCACTCTCACACATGTCGTTGAAATTCTTTTGTTCTGGAAAAGAAACACCCACAGCATAACTATTCGTTTCGTTATTCTCATGTCGCAAAGTAACCTGGCGGCGACCCAGAGTTGCGTCTGTCCGACCTTCCAGGTCTTCATCTACTTTGTCTGCGCACGGTTGCCATCCACCTACCGAGTCCGATCCGTTCGAGCTGGAGGCAACTGGATCACTTGCACATCTCGACGCGAGTGCATGAGGAGCTTAAAGGTAAGAAACAGGACATTGACATTCTTGATGAAGCTTCAGCGCGTCCAGAACCGCGGGGAAGCGAAAATGCGAAGATGTTGCAATTCTGTGGGCATGCGCAAGTTGACCAAAGTGAAATACAGAAACTCTTTGACCAAGCGTCCAATTAGTCTGGTGACCAGAGTGTCTCTGAGGCCGTCCAATGCTGTTGCAAGATCAGAAAGTTGTGTCCGAAAATAATTCAGCCAACTCCCATGCGGCGCGAACTCCATTTGCAACTTGAGCCACTGTAAAATTTCCGTCAGAGCTGCTCTCACGCAAATAGCAAACGCATCAACCTGGAAACAACGACTACGTCAACAGACCCGCACCACGAAGGAACAACTTAGTTGTTTGTCACATTTTCGAGTCCACGCAGTGTCCTTACATCGATATAAAACAGCCCCAACGCGCAAATTTTCCAACTTCCAAACGCCAATCTGTTCAAATGAAGAGACCATAGGTCAGCCATGCTACCTCCAAATTTAGCTTACCGCCGAACCGTCAATTCCAGGAGAGAGAAAAAGAGAGAGGGAGGGAGTGGAGGAGGCGCTAAGACGTAGGTGTCGATGACGTAAGGCTCAGGAGGTTCAACGAAAACGGGCCGTGCGCGGTCCGGTAAGGACAGTTGCGACATAGTGTACCTTTTGAACATTTTCGAGCCTCGATCTCAACCACCCACTGCACATTCATTGGAATTTCAGTTTGGATGTCTCCGTAAGTAATAGGTTGGTATTACGGAGCCAGTGGACCCGTGGCACATGCGGACCGGACTAACTACAGGCTCGGTCCGCTCGCCGGAATCATTGGGCAGTGAACGCCTTATATACCCTGTTGAGGGCCGTTTTGAACCCACCCCTTCCTTTGCCCGTTTCAATCATGGCAGCTAGTGGAACCAATGACCAGAGTCATGCCACTGTAACCCGCCCATTGAGTCCTGGCATTTATGCCCCTATTCCAACGTTTTTTCAATTGGAATCCGAGGATCTTGGTTAGTGGTACTGATCGGACGCTTATAACGCGTTACTGAAGGGAAGAAATAGATCTTGATGCATTCGAGAAACATGTTCTTCGAACAGCCTTGGCCGGTGTCCGACCACTGTTGTCAGGTTCCATGAGCGAAGCTATTCATTTGTCGCACGCCGAGCGGTCGACGTTAATCAAAACTGCAAGGAAGGTTCTGGACAATGCAGGTTTAGACAAGATACCGATTGTCTCTGGAATTGGCGCTGGTAGCACGCGGGAGTGCATCGAGTTGGCAAACGAAGCAGCTGACGCTGGGGCGGACTGCACTATTGCCATCTGTAGCGGATACTTTGCTGGGGCACTCGCTGGGAACAAGAAAGCGCTCAAGGCTTTTTGGACGGAGATCAGCCAAAAGAGCCCAATACCCGTCATGATCTATAACTGTGAGCGCGACGCTCGCATATATGACAGACGGCTGACTTGTTCATCTTGTCTTAGATCCTGGAGCTTCCGGGGGGATCAACTTAGATTCTGATCTTATCACTGAGCTCGCCGAAGAGTGTCCCAATTTAGTGGGTGTTAAACTTACGTGCGTTCATAAAAGCCAATATGTGCGGGTGCCTCTGTTAAAAGTTCTCGCTTATAGGTGTGGCGATGTAGGAAAGCTAACACGCATCGCTGCCACTGTTTCCGACCCCGCCTTTTCTTCAAACCATCCGCGGAAGAGCAAGGATGCATTCCTTGTCCTCGGCGGATTTACCGACTTCCTCCTCCCAGGTGCATATGTCAATGGCCACGGTGCCATCACAGGTCTCGCGAACGTCGCACCGGTAAGTGAGCAAATACTTTGCAACACCCGTGTTGACGACATCGGACATCGCTGTTGCAACAGCATACGATAGTCAAACTACTCCAACTAAGTGAGGGATCCAAGACCGATCCAAAGCTTCTAGGCGAGGCACAGAGATTACAAGGAATTGTCGCACGAGCGGATGCTACAATCGCCAAGTCCTCTATAGCTGGTACCAAGTTTTTGCTTGACAAGCTTTACGGATACGGAGGAAATCCTCGGCGGCCACTTCCTCCCATTGATCCTGCAGCAGGCGAGGCCCTGTGGGAACACCCACACACTCGGATGCTCGTAGAAGTGGAGCTCGGGCTCGTCAAGGGCATCCATTCGTCTGTATGAGGCCGAGGGTATTGAGACATATGTAAATACGAGTCATTAGTGTTGTATGTCACTTGTGCGAAACAAGTTACACTTGCATTGTGAGCTCACGTAGTCCGACTCTACGAGTTATTCCGATGCGCGGAGAAATGCGCCGGCAAGCCCGTATGTTTCACGAGGGACGGTCCGCCGTCGTATGACTGTGAGATTCGGTGGCCTCGGAAATGCCCACATGAGATGAGCGGGGGATCATATCGGCTAGATCATCTGCCTGAGGCCAGTTGGGATAGAAGTAATCATGCCAAACAACCAGATCGGTTGGTTTTATGTAACGTGGCGTGTGCAATTACGACTTCCCCAAGTAGTCTCGAGCAGTCCTGCGAATAATTGTATCTTGAACCATGTCCATGTCCATGTCGGCCTGCAGGCCGTCCGTGACGACCAAGCGTTGCCGGTCGCTGGGCAGCATAGCGTTCAAACCGCTTTTTTCAGGTCAGACTGATCGATGAGCAAACCTCTGGTCATGTTATTCACGGCATGCCACAACCATATTTACAGGCATCCGGTCTTTCCACTGGTCTGTATACCGTAGAAATCAATCATCACCGTCGACTCCAGAGACAAAGAAGGATTCTGGTGCATATCATGGCCTGCGTCACCTAACATGAGCTGATACGTAGCCTCTCGTTTTCCCAGGCACTCCTTATACCTCTCTCATCGTCGGCGCACCGAGAGAGACATATCCGAACGAACGTCGTGTATCTCTTACCCCTCAAAATGTCGCTGTGCTGAAGAAGAAAGGTTTCAGCAGCGTTCTGGTTGAAAGAAATGCCGGTGCTGCCGCTCAATTCTTAGACGCAGAATACGCCAAGGCTGGAGCTACCTTGGTATCCAAAGAAGAACTCTACAAGAAGACGGACATTTTACTGAAAGTGCGACCTCCTTCACAAGATGAGGAGGTCGTTGCCTTGAAAGAAGGTAGTACTGTCATTTCTTTTCTATACCCGGCGCAGAACAAGTCGCTTGTCGAGAAGTTGGCCTCACGTAACGTAAACGCATTTGCCATGGACATGATTCCACGCATTTCGCGCGCACAAGCGTTCGATGCCTTGAGGTGAGCCTAAAGATCACGTCCAGCGTTCATACTTAATGCTCTTGGGTCAGCTCTATGGCCAACATTGCAGGCTACAAAGCTGTTTTGGAGGCTTCCAACCACTTTGGTCGATATCTTACCGGACAGGTCACGGCAGCTGGGTGAGTGCATGCCTGTACTAGGGTAATAGGTGTTTTCTAATACCCTTGTTACAGAAAGGTAGGCGCGCGTTTTCCAGGGCACATTCACGCGTCTTACGCGTTTACAAGGTTCCCCCTGGCAAAGTTCTCATTATCGGTGCCGGTGTCGCCGGACTTAGTGCTATTGTTACTGTTTGTCTTTCTGACCAAATATTCTAGGGGGAAAACAAGCTGACTCTTGATAGGCCCGTCGACTCGGTGCCATTGTCCGAGGTTTTGACACTCGCTCAGCTGCGCGTGAACAAGTTCAATCTCTTGGGGCCGAGTTTATCGAAGTCACTGTCCAGGAGGAAGGTGGCGGAGCAGGAGGTTATGCCAAGGAAATGTCTAAAGAATTTATTGAAGCAGAGATGGCGCTTTTCATGGAACAATGCAAGGAGGTCGACATTGTCATAACAACTGCGCTTATTCCTGGCAGACCCGCTCCCAAGCTAATCACGAACGAGGTGAGTGGGTGCTCATTAATTGAGCTATCTGGACTCACTTTTGCTTGTAGATGGTTGCGGCAATGAAGCAGGGTTCAGTTATTGTTGACGTATGTTGTGTCGACTTTGTGAGATCTGAAAATTCATCTTCTTGTTCAAGTTGGCAGCCGAAGCAGGAGGTAACTGTCAGGCTACCGTACCCGGGGAGTTGGTTGTCGAGAATGGAGTCACTATCATCGGTAATGCGACCCTCTATGGAAATGAGTTAGAGACCGATTTACTCGTGCAGGTTATACTGACCTCCCTTCGCGGCTGCCAACGCAGTCATCGACCCTATACTCGAATAACATCACCAAGTTTCTTTTGTCTATCGGTGAAGGGAACAACTACGCTGTTGACCTGAGCGACGAAGTAGTCCGAGGTTCAATTGTGGTTCACAAAGGTAAACAACTACCGCCGGTTCCTCGTCCGGCTCCTCCCCCAGCTCCAACTCCAACTCCCAAGGTGGAGGAAGTACAAACAAAAGCCATCACTCCATGGCAGAAGGCCACTCGTGAAGTTGCTACCATCACCGCGGGAATGGGATCAGCAGTTGCTCTTGGGAAGCTCACCGGGGCTGCCTTTATGAGCAACTTTTTTACCTTTGGATTGGCGGGCTTGGTGGGGTACCGTGTCGTTTGGGGTGTGGCTCCTGCTCTACACTCACCTCTGATGTCAGTTACAAACGCGATCTCCGGTTAGTCCACTTATACTTGGATTGGCTCTTCGATGGTAACGAGACTTGTAGGAATGGTTGGCATCGGGGGTTTGTTTGTGATGGGTGGAGGTTACTTTCCGGAGACCGTTCCTCAAGTACTCGGTGCTCTGTCGGTTCTTCTCGCCAGTGTGAATGTCGCTGGGGGTTTCGTCATCACCAAGCGTATGCTCGACATGTTCAAGAGTAAGCTCATGGCGACGAAATTCGAGCTGCAGCTTATATATTACAGGACCAAGTGATCCGCCTGAATATTCGTGGTTGTACGGAGTTCCTGCGATTGTGTTCACGGGAGGGTTCCTGGCCGCAGCGAGCACCGGGATGGCTGGTCTTGTCCAAGCAGGCTACCTGACTAGCAGTCTGCTTTGCATTGGTGAGCGACTTGATCCCAGTTTTCTTCTCAATTAAGTGCGACTTTTCGAAGGCTCTCTGTCTGGACTGTCCTCGCAAACCACGGCGCGTCAAGGCAATGCTCTTGGTATCCTCGGCGTAGGCTCTGGGATTCTCGCATCATTGTTAGCTGTTGGCTTCCCTCCGGAACTCCTAGCACAGTTTGCCGGAGTTGCCACTATTGGTGCTACAATCGGTGCCATCATCGGTCGGCGCATCACAGCCACGGAACTTCCGCAGATGGTTGCAGCTTTGCACTCTGTCGTTGGTCTTGCAGCCGTGTTTACCTCCATCGGCAGTGTACTCTCCGATCCATCGCACCTTTCCGTACTCCACCAAGTGACAGCCTACCTTGGGGTCGTGATTGGCGGTATCACCTTCACTGGTTCTGTTGTAGCTTTCTTAAAATTGGCTGGGAAGATGAGTTCGAGACCATTGATGATGCCAGGGAGACACGTTATTAATTCTGGGCTTCTCGGTGCCAATGCACTGACGATGGCTGCCTTCGTGACTGCTGCACCAACAGTACCTCTCGTTGCTGCATGTTACCTTGGTGCAAGCACAGTTCTCAGTTTTATCAAGGGTTTCACGACGACAGCAGCCATTGGAGGGGCCGATATGCGTGAGTGGTGATCAGAGCCGCGGTCTCGATTTAACTCATTCGCTGGACATTCTCTTAGCTGTCGTCATTACCGTCTTGAATGCCTATTCGGGCTTCGCACTTGTTGCGGAAGGTTTTATGTTGGATAACCCGCTACTTACGACCGTCGGTTCATTGATTGGTGTCAGCGGTTCTATTCTTTCATACATCATGGTTCGCAAGTCAAGTTGTTCCCACTCTTATCGTCATACTCACCGGCATGTAGTGTGTGGCCATGAACAGGTCCTTGACCAACGTTCTATTTGGTGGTATTGGCACAATCGCACCATCGGAAGCCACCAAGATCGAAGGCACAGTCACCAAGACCACTGTGGATGATACAGTAGAAGCGCTTGTCAATGCCGACAGTGTCATTTTGGTAAGTTGTTCCCTCCATTTCTCTTCTTGATCTCACCTGCTCTCTTTAGGTTGTTGGATACGGCATGGCTGTGGCCAAGGCTCAATTCGCTATCTCGGAAATCTGTTCAATGCTCCGTGCAAAAGGTATCAATGTACGCTTTGCCATTCACCCGGTGGCGGGTCGCATGCCTGGTCAATGCAATGTGCTTCTGGCAGAGGCATCGGTACCATATGACAGTGAGTGATCATGTGAATTTATCCATCTTTGATCGCTGATCCGTGTTTAGTCGTCTTGGAGATGGACGAAATCAACGACGACTTTGGCGAGACGGACGTCACGCTCGTGATAGGGGCAAACGATACCGTGAATCCCATTTCCCTGGAGCCTGGCTCACCGATAGCGGGCATGCCCGTTCTTCATGCATGGAAGAGCAAGCAAGTCATCGTGATGAAGAGAGGCATGTCAAGTGGTTATGGTATGTGTTATCTGTACTGGCACTCTGTGTACCCTGACACATTAATTTTTTTATTCTAGCTGACGTTCCAAACCCCATGTTTTACATGCCGGACACGAAGATGTTGTTCGGTGATGCAAAGGATACCTGCGATGGTGCGTGTCTGCTCTCCCTCCGTTGACCTTTTTTCACTTATGATGATCCCAGCTATCAAGAGGGGCCTTGAATCACGCAACTAAGGTCACTCACCTTTATAACCTGGAACACCTTGTTGTACATCATGTATATTCACTCGTTTGTAGAATTATTACTAGCTAGTATTGTGCGTCCTTTGCTCCCAATTCAATGCCCCCGTGTTGCACTATAGATAGATATTTTGCTCTTCAATTACCAACGGGACACTCAGACATCGTGTGGAAATTGTTTGCGGAATAGTGTAGTGTATATATCACATTGTTATATCGTAACTTCGCTATCAGGGGCAGCTCAAATGCGAGGAACACGGAATACGAAGATGGCCTATATCATATACGAAAGCTCCAAGTCCAGGGAATGAGTCCAAATCTAAGGATAAAAAACGTTCAAAGGGAAAGGCGTACACAGGTATGTCGTAAGCGTTCAGATGACCGTTCCTCTCCACAAGGTCACGTATAATCACAAGCGAAGGACTTCCCCTCAAAACCCGGCTGCCACCTTCATTGAGAATTCGATGCTTCCAGAAGCTATCATTGTATCAAGTTTTTACGATCGAATATCCCAGTCGAGATGAGGATGGGCTGCGGCTGGGCTGGTTATACAACCATGTAGCAATCAGGACAATGACAGATCCAAGGATGAAGGTGACCGTGATTTGAAAGTCAAAGAGCGCCACGGACGCCAGGAACGATATGACAATGCTGAGACTCGTCGCGAAGCCTTTGAGAATGTTATCAGAGTATTTGATGACCATGGCAGTCACCAGACCGCCCAGAACCTGGATTGTAACGGTGGCCCAGGCCCAGGCACCAAAGTTTTTGAAGAGCGATTGGAAAAGCCCCGATTGCGAATGTTCGGTGATAAGGATAGGTACGAGTGCGGGGAGTAGAGAGAATGCGGAGAGCTGGACGTTGCGTATCCAGAGGTCTGACTGAGAGTTCTTCAGCACCATTTCGAAATAGACGCCTGCGAGACCTGAGGTAAAGCAGGCCGCCACGACCGCGAGAAAGCCCTTGAGAGCGTTCATCGAAGTACCCTGGAACAGCAGAGAAGCCGACTTGGCTGAATCGCCCGACCCGGTCTGAATCTGCACGATGCCTACTCCAATGGCGAGGAAGAAGAGCGCTACCCACTGACTAGCGCTCAGCTGTTTTCGGAGCAGGAGGACGGAGAATGCTGCCGTTGTAAGAATTTTCATTTGATAGCTGACTTGGAAGGTAGCGGCTTCCAGGTTTGTGGCTGCGACATATTGCAAGTTGTTCTGGATGACTTGAGGTAGGAAGGGGAACGGAATGAAAAGGTGCGTTGATGACAAGTGAGGATCTACACACCATAGAGGATAGCGGGTATGGACAATTTCCAGCAGTCTGGGCTGAAAACCTCCCTGCCTAGCCTACGTATGCGGAGCAATACCCTGGAGGAATTCCAGAAGCGGCCAGTAGTGTGACCCAGCTGGGGCGTGTCAGAGGCATGAGGGTCTATTTGACTGAAGGCAATCGCGAGGGAAATGGAGCCCTTCAAGAGTTCGTTGAGTAGAACGGCGGCTGGGGCGGAATATGACTGGGAAGGGGGGATAGAGACGCGAGAATAGTGCATTATTATCGTTAGGAGGGAGTTTTGTACGGCGAGCGTGACGAGACTGGCGTCAAGGGATGAAGCGTTCCATGCGAGGGGGGTATCGGTAGCGACTCACGATATGTATTTCAAGGGGACGCCGCACAGAGCAGGGACTGGAGGTGCGTCTAGCACGAGACCGAGCTCCTCGAATTCGAGCTGGTCATTGCCGTCCTTTGGGGTGTCCTGCTGAGACATGGTATAAGGAAGGAGAAGGGTATGTTGTTGACAAGATGGCCCTCGTGGAGACTCGACTCGTCCGCAGCCGCTCGTTTATTTTCCGCTCTCCGCAGCACGTCTGCCAAGACTAGTACAAATCAAATAAAGTGTACAAAACTCATGAATAGCCGTATGACAGGCCCCTGCTTTTGCGATCTCCATCATACAGCCCGTAGATGCTGTACGTCGGACTGTGATAGTCTGCATACCCTTCTGGGTCTGCGTGTTGCATCGCCATCTGCGCCAACGACGGAATCGGCGGTGGTGATGGCACTCGTGGTGGCTTGTCTTCCACCCTCTTCTTCTTCCCCTCCTGTCCCTCCCGCGCCCGAGCAGCCTCGCAGGGCCGTATGTTGACCAACGACGCCGTAGACTTGGATGCCGCAAAGTCCACCATCATCAAGCTCCCCAGTGCCGCCGCATCAGCCGGAGGGCTATCACAGTGGGAACTCGCCTTCGGGACTGGCTTTTTTTGACTACGTCCTGTGAATGTCACCTTTTTCGCTTCTCCAATCACGCTCATGGAGTCGTCAGGATACAACGTTGGCTGTGGAGACGGTGGAATCGGCGAAGTTAGACCGAGGGCCGAAGTTAAATCCCTCCCCCGTCGAGTATCTGCTCCCTCAACCCTATTTCGCTCCACTTGCATCCCATGCCCATGTTCAAGATCCTGTTTGCAATAGTTTGTTGCAGCAGCCGAGGCCCGAGGATAAGAACCCGGTGTGTAGTACGTTGATTTAATTCGAGCCCGCCCGCCGTTTAACTGTCCCTTGCTAGGAGACGCAGTTGGTGGTGAAGTGAGCTCCATTCCACCATACGCAAAGCTTCGCGACCGCCTGAGCGCTGCGGCGTCCTTGGTACTGCCAGGTGCTATCATACTCGTTCTGTTGCGCGATGCCATCATCCTGTCCTTGTATCTTGATGCCGCGACATTGCCTGGTTCGTCGTGCGTAACACCGTCTATCGCAACGCCAACATCTGCTCCGACTTGTGAATACCCCCCAGGTGAATTCGGATAGAGCGACATCGATACCGTGGACAGCCTGGATACCGCACGAGTGATTGCGTTCTGGACTGGCTGCAAAGGGATTGCATTCTTGGTCTTCGAGATAGCGTTCGAGTTACCGTAGCCAACGAATGGATATTGTCCTTGATTCTGTCCTTGAACATACGTCGCGTCCTTGTTAGCTACGCCAAGGCCACCTTGTTGGGTAGTCTGATTGACAGTCGGCAGTTGATCCTGAGAACTCGACCGGGTCACTGTCACCGTTGGGGCAGGTTTGGGGATTCCGGAATTGTATTGGGTCCATGTCCAAAGCCCAGTATTTCCTTTCACGTTACGTGCTTGGAGGGTAGGGGACAAGCGTTCCTTGCCCCCAAATATCGGAGACCCATCGCTTTCAACCTTGTCGTCCGGAAAAGTCCCGTCATGAAGGATGGGTAGGGAGGGAGTAGGGGTCCTTCGCCGGCGTGGGCGCTTGAGGAGTTTGACCAGGACGACCACGATAAAGAGTGTGAGACCACCGCTGACCGCGAGTGCAATAATCGCCGTAGTAGACAAATGGGCGGTGTTCGACTGAGGACTGCGATCGGGCGAATCGCTATCCGCTGTGGTGGTCACCACAGGTCGGGCGGTCGGCACTGGATGGATTACCGAGGATGAGTGAGCAGCTGCCTCTTCGATCTCGGTGAGGTTTAGTGTCTTTAAAGAGGGCAGCGGCACAAAAGTCGATTTCGATGGTGCATGTGAACGACTCGGGGATGCTTTTAACGTGACAGAGGTCTGAGAGGGTAAAACAGGTGATGTCACGGTAACGAGCGTGGTTGTATCTGCTGACGGGGGCGGTAGGCCGGTATCTGGGATGGGTGCCGGGACGTTGGTGATCTCGTGCGCACTATAGTCATGATGAGGCACCGGCTGAGATGCCGGTGGTAGCTTGGGGCGAAAGTGAGGATGTGGGCGCGCTGGATCGGCCTCGGTGTCCTCCTGGTCTTCCGGAAAGCTGAACATCAACTTCTCGGTGTCATCTGCGCGCTCGACGGATGCCCGCAGGGGTATCTTGCGCGCGGGGAGCCTTCGCGTAGTCTTGCGAGGCCTGCGCGACATTATTTAAGTTTTTATAAGCGTCCGGCGCCAACTGAAAGGAGCGACTGGAGTAGCGACAGAAGAGTGAAGAATGAACAAGGCAACACGTGCTGATGAGCGCGTCGAACATCACGTGAATTGATTTTGTGCACGCGGTGGCTCAAATTGCGTTTCAACCACTTCAATATGACTGCTGACTTGCTTGACCGATCCCCAACTTGCCCCTGCGTTGAACCGCTGAGCGCGTGGGGAATCAAAGCAGGGGTGATTGCATGAGCTGAGCACTGAATTTTGAGTCGTTACGGTGGGCGGCATCGCGAAGCTTGGCATGGACAGGCGCGTCTCTCTCGTACCTCGGAACCGAGTCCTCCCAAACCTAACACGTCCTCGATCAATACATTTGTAGTGATCTTCCTGTATCTCAGTCAACCCAGCTTTTACAGCATGCATTAGCACCTGCTTCGCAAAGTCAGGAACATTGCCAGTGGGGTCTAGCCCCGCCAAACGATGGCAACACAGCAATCGATTTTTCCTTGGATTCAAGGATAATCCCGACCCGACCGGTGACACCTCGTTACCATCTGCAGCCTGAGGTTTCGAGCCCGGAAGGTAGTAGCGAACGTGTGCTAGCCGAGGATTCTCAGAAAGAAAAACATCCACCCGGAACATGTTGCATAGCTTCGCCCGCCCCGTCAAAAAATGACCCGACTCAATTGGGGTCAGGTTCGGATTTTTTTCACGGGGATAGTCCACTCACGGCATCCACTGGAAAGGTAATCGGTGAGCCACTCTCCATGGCCTCTCGTCATCCTTGCTTTCAGATAATAACCTCTTAGTCTCCAGGCACAAGGACTGTATCCTTTCAGTCTCCCCCCACCACTGCTGCACGAGTCCGTCCTCTCTCTCGACCAACAAAGTCCATGCCCGTCGGGAACAGGCAGCTCCGCCGTTCTCCTTCATTTCCCTCTCAAGATTCGTTCGGTGGCCCTGTCTCGCAGGATCCGGCAGAGCTATATCTTGCGTCAGCAAAGCAGTTCAATGTGCCACTCTCTGACCTGGGAGAAACGCCAACTCAGGAGGCCATTCATTCTCCCACAGATCCTGGCATGACGCTCCCGGATGCCAGTGAGCACAAAGAGTTCCTTGAGGTTGCTATGCGCGAGTATGAAGCACGAAGGGCAAACGGGGCCACTTCAAATCGTCGCATCAATATTCTCGTAGCTGCCACTCCCAGTGAATCTTCAAACATGTCACAGCACAAGGACGACGATTTCTCTTTTCTCAATCGCGGTCCAGAATTCCCTGCTCAGGACTCGAGGTTCGGGTTCGATGGATCGTCGTCTTATGATAAGATGCTCGACCGGGGCCTCGCTGACGCTCCAGGTCCAACTCCAGAGCCCACACCACCCGAGGAGATCCAGCAAGCGCAGATCGAGGGCACTGTTGATGTTGAGCCGTCTATCAGAGATGACATCCTCACCACGCCACCTCGGAGTAGCAAACAGCCCTCTCCACCCTTTGAGTGGCTTGCTCCCACCCCTAGTGCGGCTGTCGCATCCAGCAATCCCAGGAGCTTGTTGAGAATGGTGCATCCGGGAAACCGGTATCGGATCGAGAAGATGCGTTACTTGGCGGGAGCTGTGGAACCCCCTTCGTTCGTCACCATGGGTGCGGAGACGCAATCTTCTCGCGTGGAAGAAACGCAGCCCTGCCACGTCGACGAACCGACTTATTCAAATGCTCTCCCGCCAGCTCGACCCGCACCTCGTCAAACTACGATGTCCAGTTCTCGCCCAATTGGACGTCGACCTCAGAGAGAAAACGAGGACGACGAACCTGAGGATGCGCTGGACATTGTCCCCGACTCTGAACCCCTTCGAGCTGGGCCCAACACTCAGACACCTAGCCACCATGGTGTGGGGCGAAGTTCTCCCGAGAAACTTTTTCGTCCTTGCAGCCCGATATCCGAGCACGGATCCGGCGACCTTATCCCTGATTCCCTAGAGGTCGAGGAGAGCGAAGCTGATGTTCCGTTGGCCATTGAAGTAGCGTCCAGAAACACAAAGATATCCCTGGCCCCTACAGAAAACGTGGTTGTTCACGGCAGAAATACGAAGATTGCTTCTGCTATTCCTGCAAAGGTGATTTGCATCACTCGTTCCATGACCTTAGGTCTTGACTGATGCCGTCATTGCCTCGGTAGGTCCCATTACCTGCTCCTGAAAAAAAATCTCGAAAACCTATTTCGTCCTCGACAAAAGGGAGGAATCCCAGAGTAAAACCTTCAAAAACGGAGCCCACAGAAGTCCCGACGTCACTTCCGGAGCAAGACCTACACGACCAAGCATCCTCTTCCGGGCAACCTCCCGCCGCTTCAACAAACCTGCTACCTTCCAAGAAGAAACATTCGGAGCCTTCGCGTGCGCGCCCCGCTTCCAAGTGTCTTCCCGCGACCAAGCCTGTTGTTGGGAAGAAACGTTTCCACAAATCAGATACCGAGAGCTCGGAAGACTCGTCACGCCACCTCACTGAAGATGAGGGGACTGTGCATCCCAAGGTTCAAAAAGAGGAGGAAGAGGAGACCGAGTCTGCGGATGATCAGGATGTTGACCCACCGCCACCGCCACCTCCGAAACCCGATACATCACGAAAGAAGAGAAGACGCATCGAGGACGTAAATCCAACTCGTGGAATGTCGAAGGCTTCGACTTCGACTTCGACTCGAAACAAGCGGTCCGAAACGCCTGCAGTTGTTACACGCTCGGTCAAGAGGTTACGCTCTGGGGTATCGTCCACTCGTGGACTCACAGCAGAGCCGGCTACACGAGTTTTCGCGTTGTGGAAACAAGATGGTCATTATTACTCAGGTGTCCTCTACTCCCGCGGACTGAAGAACAAGCATTTGGTCAAGTTCGATGATGGGACCGAAGATGAAGTCGAACTCAAAAATATACGTCGGCAAGAGCTTCTAGTTGGAGACAGAGTTATCACCATTCAAGACAACATCAAAGGCGTGGTTAGCGATGTCAGCCATGCACATTCTCACAGCTGGTTTATGTTGGAGATCGATAACGGGGAGGGAGTATCGACTCCTCAAGCTAATTTTGGTGACATCCGCATTGCGAATCGGACGATTCAAAGTCAGTGGAAGGGTCGCATGGTCGCTCCAGAAGACATCGTCACTGTGATCAGACCAAAGCCATCCAGTGACACGACGCCATCCAAACAATCGGTGACCAGCACGACCACAGGCAAAGCTCAGCGGGAGTTGGTCAAGACGGGCTTCGTAGTCACTATCAACCCCAAGAATGAGGAACCCACTGAGACCAAGGACGAGGCAATGCGTGCCATCAAGCAGCTTGGAGGGCTGGTGATTGAAGATTGGTCTAGTGTGTTCACCATGGAGGGCAAACATAGTCAATCTAACAAGCGATGGATCGCGACGCCGCAAGATTTTCGTTGGAAGTCAGAATTAAACCTAGACCGCGCTTTCCTTCTATCCGACGACGCCCATCAAAAGCCTAAATTTCTCCTGGCGCTCGCATTAGGGATTCCCTGCCTCTCGTTCGATTGGTTGACAAAAGAGAAGTTCTCATCGGTATGCTTTCTGCGTCTTTCAAAATGTATGGCGGTGAATTGAGTACATGTCAGGATTGGCAACCGTTCCTTCTTCCAGCGGGGTATTCTGATGTACTCGGTGCCAGAGTTTCCCAGCTCGTTGATCTCGACTGGGGAAATTGCACT
The DNA here is from genome assembly GCA_015039435.1 of Imleria badia. NCBI lineage: Eukaryota > Fungi > Basidiomycota > Agaricomycetes > Boletales > Boletaceae > Imleria > Imleria badia. The sequence continues at coordinate 602,046 of MU130751.1, read as the reverse complement.
GAACACCTCACGGACATTATGGCCAGTCGAGTTCCAATCAAACTGTTTTCGCAGAAAACGGTGTTGTGTGTTGGTGCAGAGTTGGTTCCTCTTCCCCCGAACCGAGCAAGAAAAGTACGTGTGCTAAATACAACTTTAATGCATAAGCTTATGCCAAGTGTTGCAGAATACTTCAGATGAAGCCAGCCGATATGTTCCCTGGATCGTTTTATGTATGGGTGCAGCCAAGGTCGAGGCAGTCACCGATACAAAACAAGTGTCTTCTGGTCACATGAAAACTTTTGACTATATCATTGTCAAAGAACGAAACATACTCGGATCTATCAAGCTGGGCGACGACGTCGTCGTGGGGGATGTTCAATGGGTAAAGGACTGCCTGGTCTCGTCGCGCTTATCTCTTCCCGAATTGGACTAACACTTTCCCTCGTAATGTTATCTACAAGATATTGATTTCTCCTACCCCATCTTTGCTACTCTTGATTGTGACTGGTTAATCCTTGGCATGGCCGTATGTTAATTGTAGTGTACTTACATTTTGTCGAAGTTCGTGGTAGAGATGACCAAATACGGAAACGGAAGTTCTTTCCCACCGGCTATCAGAGTCGCGTTTTGAAATGCCAGCAAGTCGCGGTTACGGTCTTGACTATTCGCATGGACGGCCCGCAAGAGTACGAAGTCGGTCAGTATTTCTTTTCTTTGTACACTTATTCGGGGTCCATACCGACTTGACTTTCTGTGTGTAGAGTCTGTTACCAGGGCTCGTGTTCACGACAAGAAGGGCAAGAAAATTACATGGGTACGCTCCGCTTGTACCCAGGACTTTACTCGTACTAAACTGAGCTGTGTAGAAATACTACGTCAAGGTTCGTGGGCACTGTCGTCTCACTCACTATCCACTTATCAGTCGTGTCGTAGTGGAAAGGGTACGGTTGGGATGATAGCACGTATGTTACATCCGCGAACCTATTAGTGCCCTAACCAATCCATTCGAGTTCAGTTGGGAACCTACAGATTCGTTTCAAGATGGTTCAGAACACATTCTAGAGTCTTTTTGGGAACGGATAGACACTGGTGGCAGAGATATTTCCGACGCTACCGCTTTCAAGAAGGGAGAGGAATTGCTCATCTCTGGACCTCCAGGTATCTTCACCCCAGTTGTGTTCATTGCATTACGTGGCTGACACTAGTTGCTAGGGAAAAAGAGCCTGAAGCGAAAGACAAGCCTAGCGAAAATTCAAGCGTCACCTTCCAAGGATGTTCCAAGTGTAACCATCTCAGCGCCACCATTGGCCACTCGAAAACGTCGGCGGGTGGAGAGCACCGTGGATGATGAATGGGGGTACTCGAAGCGCAAGGTATCCACAGCAAATCCGAAAAATGGGAGAACGTCTCCCAGGTTACCGAAACGGAGACGGGCTTCTCTTCCAGGGCCACGGAAGTCCGCCCCAAAACGCCTGCCATCTGCAGGTGACTCACAACTCGACGCAGATGGTGAGACGGATCCAGATGTAGTCGAGGTGGAAGACGAACTCATGCAAGTGAGTGCGGAGGATGCGGAAGAAGATAACGCCAAGCCGGCCACGGCAAGCGGAAGTGCAAATGGATCCGAAAAGATCACATTTGATGATCTCGAGCACTTCTACAGCGGCAATCCGATCGACATTGATCAGAACACGGATGAACAGGTGGCTGTCCGAAAACTAGAAACTCGGCCGCGACTACAATCTCCACCTCCAGCTACCCTTCTGCCTCCAGATGATGCCGTTCCCGATTCTCAAGCTCCTGCCTCGCCAGCACTTAGTTCCTCCGATCCTCTTTTCGATTCTCCGTCACATCTCTTTGATGAAGCACCAGAAATTCAGAGAGACCTCATCCTCCCACCCCACCGTGCCCGGGCTGCAAATCCGCTCGTTAAACTTATCGATACAGCCATGCCTGAGACTACGAGCAAACAGTCTCGCATAACTGCTAAAGCTCGCCTGATATCGATGCACACGGCTGATGTATCTTCTGCCAGTGGCCCGAGTCGCGGTATCGCCAACCGAG